>OVAN01002070.1:205-35711 GCA_900406275.1 Anastatica hierochuntica | reverse complement strand
GATCAACATCCTCTTTTGATTCGAATTCTAAAACATCGCTTTGTTAATTCCTTAACAATATATCAATAGCATATAGAAAGGATCAATGATTGTAGAACACTAGAAAAAGTGAAACCATAGCAAATACCCCATTATACCAAGAGAACTGAAACCCATAAACTTTAAAGGGAACATACAATCGCCAAATCAAAGTCTAAAAGATCTTCAAAAACGTTAAATCAAGGCATAAACTTTCTGAAGGAGAGATAGATGAAGTACGAGAGACGAGAGAAAAGTGTCATTGATCCCAATTCTTGAAATTGGTTATGATCCTAAACCTCTCGAATCATGACATGATCAAATCTTCTTTCTAATTAAAAAACCAATAAAATTAATTAATTACAAATGTTTGAAAGAGGAAATGGAAGAATTGTGAAATACAATGATCACAACCAACAACTTTTAGCAACTCAACCGAAAACAGGGTGATAGAAGAAGAAGAAGAAGAGAGATCTGAGGATAAGCTTCGTCTTCATCTCTTCCGCAGCAGATTTCACCAGTTTTGCCTCATCTTCCTCGGAAAGGAAGAAATCCGGTGTAATCGACGTTCTAGGACGAGACGGTGATGATCTCCTCTTCCGTGATGGCTTTACCGGAATACCAAAGTATGGATCTTCCGAATCTCATTCTCCATCGGCTCAGGCTTTTAACTACACTGCTATGTTCAAGGAGCCCAATTAATCTGGTCCAGTCTCGTTCTCCATCGACTCAGGTCTTTGACAAGATCATTTGACAAGCTCATCGACTTCTCAATCAACAATAACAAAAGCGACTTCGCCGCTTGAAATAGAGAGGGAAAGAGAGAGTTTCGCAGAGATCATGAGAGAGAGGTTAGAAGAGTAATCTACTCTACGACTTATGGCATATTTGCACATTTGAAATAACTATGGCATATTTGCAAGTTTGTAAAAAAAACGATGGTATTGAAGTGAATTTCCCTAAATAAATATATGTGAAGTTTTAAATATTGTGAAGCTTAATGCTCTACAAAAATGAAGGCATTGAGAGAAGAAGCATTTGCATAAAAAGTTTATTGTCTTGGTCATGGTGTTGCTAATTGCTATGCTCAACACATCTAATCCCGTTTCTTTCGATTGGAAACTTCACTGGCTTGGTAACTTCCGCCGTATTATTTTCCATGATTTCTACTCACATGATGATCAAGTTCGAGTCATATAAGGTATTCAGTGACGTCTAGCTCAACCTCGATGGGATATAATTTTTTACCATTCTCCATGTGGTAACCTTGCTAGGATACTATGTGTTTGTTGGTTGGTGTTAGATTAATAGAAGAGGTCAAAAGCTATAATATAATTAAGGGTTTGGAGGCTCAAGTGTGATTTTTGGAGTTAGGAAAAGAACATTGGAGATCAACATGACATGTGTAGGGCTTGTCCCTAACTGTGTTCCAATAGCAATCAACTAGTTTGATATCAACATCATCTACCTATGAGACTTATATATCGAAAATGTTTCCTTTCTTGTAATCTTCGACTAAATAAAAAATCCGATGGAACTTTTAAGGATGGTACTACCCTCTACAAAGACGGTACGTGTATTTTTTCAAACCCTTTTGAAGAAGATGGTGGCATCTACAAGAAAGATGCTTTCTGCTTCGAGCCACATTTGTGCCTTTTGCAACTTGTTCCGTCCTTACAAGTTGTAGCTATGTAGACACCAAACATAATATTGAATCTAATTTTCATGTTTTCTCTCACTCTGTTTTCAATTTTTTTTCATATTTCCATGATGAAAACCATCCAAGAATAGGATATTTAAGATCATTGTTATTCATCATGTTCTTTTTCGGTTGTAATTTTCTCTGATTCAATATTAATAAAGCTAAAACATATTTTATGAAATTTAATCAAATTTGTATGAAATTGCTTGTTATTATGCTAATTTTCCAAACTAATTAAGGATTATTTTGCGCCCCATTTTGCTGGTTCGAATTGTAGACTTTTATTTTTTTGTTTATCTTTAATTTTAAATTATTATTTTTAACTAGGGAAAGTGGAAAACTAATATTTCGTGTTCATTCTTTTTATTTTTGTGAACTTTTCTATTATTGATATCATACCAAATATTTATATTACAAAAACTAATACAATTGATACCTTTTAAGAATGTGAACTAAACCTTGATATGCCCATAACTTAGCGTGTAAACAATGGTGGATGAACTGAAAAAATTGAATGAGATGAAAAATAAATATGGAATAAAATTGAATGGAATAATATATATGAGAAGAATAAAATGAATGAGACGAATAAATGTTGTTAGGCTTAATCTTCTCTTTTTTGAAGAGGAATAAATTTTGGCAAAAAAGTAAAATTATCTGCCACTTTTATGAGTCTACTAGGTTTTTTTTATTAATGATTAATTTTGGTAAATGATGTAAAGTGGATATAGAATAATTTAGAAACATTTTTATTATGGCGACGCTCTCACTAGGTTATTGGAGATCTGAACAGCGATCATCAATCTACTTCTTTTCCTGATCAGATCGGAGTCCACTTTACTGTCATAATGCAATCCGAGTTTTAGTTTGCTCTCTCTCTATTGTTCTTTTTCGGTTTTATACCGTCCACTTCTTCATCTTTTCTGATCATTATGTCACATCGATACTCACATGAGGCCGAAGGGAAAACTATTGCTTCTTCCTCGGGATGGGCCCGCCCTACATCAACGTGTCTACCTTAGGTAGATAACTCAGATCTTATAGCCAAGAACAATCTAACTCTCATTGGACGAATTTTAAATCCAGATATTCAACGACCAAAGGCAGTGATTAACTTTCTTCCGCAACTTTAGGGATTATCACATCAGATTGAAAGTCAGGAGATCGGGCGTGAACGCTTTTGTTTTCGTTTCAGATCAGAGGATGACTTGTATGCAGTTCTCTCTAGAGCTCCTTTCAATTACAAACGATGGATATTGGTTCTTCAACAGTGGAAGCCTATTATATCTGATATGTTTCCTTCATTTATACCTTTTTGGATCAAAATTTATGACCTTCCTCTGCATTATATCAAGCATGATATAATTAAGACGATTGGTCGTAAACTCTGTTCCCACATCATTTGGGATTAACTAGCGTAACACTACACATCGTTTGGAGATAGATAAGGTTCATTGTGAAGACAACAAAGAAGCTCACAAGCCCTCCTCTTATGTCTTTCATCGTCCTCATCACCCGCTGGTCCCTTCTTCTTCAGGGGCCGAACATTACTCCCCACCTCATCATAAACTGAGCATGTTCATCCTCTCACAAAGCTTATTCTCGTGCCATAACTCCTCCACATTATGTACCAAGTCGAGACAAATCTCTGCCTCGCTATAGTTCAGGCCGTGACAGATCACCTCCTCGCCATTCGCCTTCTCACTATCATTTAAGTCCGCGACTCAGTGCTCAAGTCTCTGACAGATCACCACTTTGACCCCAAAGAAGACACAAAGATGATTACATGAAACGAGATAATAGCGGAGCAGCTGGGCTTGTTCCTCGCAGATTGCAAAAAGATGACCAATGAGTTCATCACATACATCAAACTCATGACTCAAACAATGTTCAAGTGGAGCCTCATCTTTCTCAATGATTTTCTACTCACGTCTCTTCTTCTTCTCGTGAGGAAATTTTTCTTCACCTCCAATTTTGCATCATACGGCTCTTACCAAAAGTTTAAATGGAAATCCCGATGGATCTTCTACCAATCTAGTCAGGAAGTATGCCTTTGAACGCATTAAAACCCCTCGGATAATCCTGGAAAAAAATCAGCGTCAGAAAAGCATTCCAAATTCGATAAATCGCTTGAAATAGTGTTTCACACAGGCCGCAAAGTCCGATTAAATTTACAAGTATCTTCTGCATGCCTTCAAGAAGTTCCGGTTTGTTTTGAGTCATTACAAGAAGCTGCCAGAAGAGTTACTCTTCCGATTTCTCTCACCTCTTTAGCCAAGCGGGTGTGTATGGATAAAGGAAAACGGCGTAAACTTTGGTCAGCACATTCAATTAAGGTTCATCTTGACACAGTTCATCACAAGTATATGTTCCGGTCAATTTAACCTTTACAATTAGTCCTAAGGACGGTCTCAATGATGTGGGAAGTAGACTTTGGTGCTGGTGCATGTTTTTTCTTAGGGGCGATGATCTAAATATCCCTCAAAGAGGAAACCTCTTTTAAAGAAACACGCAACCAAGAAGATCATCGCCCATAAGAAAAGACCTGCACCAGCAGCAAAGTCTACTCTAAGGAAGAAATCTCGACTTACCTCTTCAGCGTTGGCGACTACTTCTTTACCTCCTTGTGAGGTTGTTCCTTGTGTACCTCAGTATGAGGGTGATTCTGTTTCTTCTTAGGTTGTTGTGAATTCATCTTTTCCTTTTAAGGGCTTGGTGGTATCTCTAAAGCCATCCCTTTCTCAATGATTACAAATGCTTGGAACTGTCAAGGTCTTATAAACTCTTGGACATTTTGAAGTCTAAGGGAACTGAGGTTGAAACTCTTCCTGGACATAATGTTTCTAATGTAAATGAAAAATCAAGATGAGTATGTTCTTCAAGTCTTTTAATGGATGGAATATGGACACCATTTTACGGTTCCACAAAATGGTTTAAGTGATGGCCTAGCTCTCTTCTGGAAGTATGATATTCATCGATAAGTTCTGTCATCATCACCTCATTTCATTGACACGCTAATCACCTATCAAAATAAGCCGTTCTTTTTAAATTTTTTTAATGAGGCTCTTGTCAAAGAGAATCAAAAGCAATTATGGGATCAGATCTCGGCATTTGGGTCTGGCCGTGACTCTGCTTGGATTTAAATCGGCAATTTTAATGACATTCTTTCTCAAGCTGAAAAGAAAGGCGGTCCTCCACGCCTAGAAGGTTCTTTTGTTGATTTTCGCAGCTTTGTCTCTTCTAGCGGTCTCTGGGGTGTTAAACATACCGAAAGTTGCCTTTCTTGGCGAGGCATGCGTTATAATCATTTGGTTCATGTCCGACTAGACAGAGCTCTATCAAATAACGCGTGGATTGAAATGTTTTCATCGGACCGTTCAAGTTATAGACGCTTTGAAGGTTATGATCATCATCTTCTTATTCTTCATCTAGATGATTTTTGCATAAAAAAGAAAGGAATGTTCAGGTTTGACAACCGGCTTCGCGAGAAAGATGAGATTTTTTATTTAATTTCTTCGATTTGGCATGGACATGATGCGGAAATAATTGAGACAAAGATCAATAGGTGCTGTTACGAGATCATCAAGTGGACTAAGGAGAAAATTTTCAATAGCTTAAAGCTCATTTATACGACTCAACAAGCATTGGAAGTTGCCATATCAGCGACGATTGTTGATACGCTTGAGATTCAATGTCTTTCGATCCTAGATGGTGCTTATCGAGATGAAGAAAAGTTTTGGCAACAACTTAGCCGAATTTTGTGGCTCCAAAGAGGTGACAAAAACTCAGGTTTCTTCCATGCTTCAACAAGCAATAAGATGACTTGTAACCGTTTCACAGTCATAGAGGATGGAAATGGTATTACGAAATAGAAAGAGTCATATATTTCTAAAGAAATTACCGAGTTCTACCATCAGCTCTTCACTTTAGCCAATCAAAGCGATTTTGAGGTAGTTTGGAAGGCAATTCAACCAATTATTTTGGCGGAGCAGAATGCTTTACTCACCGCCATACCTACTCCGGAAGAAATAAAGAGTGCAAACTTTGCGATTAGCGCTGGAAAAGCTCCAGGGCCGGATGGCTTTTCAGTATTTTTTTCCATTCGTTTTGGCAGATCATTGGACTCGATGTTATCTCATAAGTGGACAGTTTTTCCACCACAAGCGTTTTCCCGCATAATTTTAATACTACTCATGTTCTGCTAGTACCGAAAATATTGGCTCCCCGACAGGTAGTTGACTACCGCCCCATAGCTCTCTACAGCTTCTTTTATAAGATAATTGCAAAAATTCTGACAAATCGAATGAGCTTGGTTCTGCCTTCCATCATCTTTGAAAATCAATCTGGCTTTGTTCCAGGGAGAGTCATTTCTGATAACGTATTGATCACTCATGAATTTCTTCATTACCCAAGCCATTCCAAAGCCACGATACAGAGTTTAATGGCCGTCAAAACTAACATGAGTAAGGCCTATGACCGCATAGAATGAGATTTTCTCCG
The DNA here is from genome assembly GCA_900406275.1 of Anastatica hierochuntica. Taxonomy (NCBI): domain Eukaryota; kingdom Viridiplantae; phylum Streptophyta; class Magnoliopsida; order Brassicales; family Brassicaceae; genus Anastatica; species Anastatica hierochuntica. The sequence continues at coordinate 29,491 of OVAN01002070.1, read as the reverse complement.
AGCAGTGTTGGAGCAGTTTGGTTTTCATAACCAATGGATTTCTTGGGTTATGGAATGTGTTACAACAATTTCGTATTCTTTTCCTATTAATGGCTCTCCGCAAGGTCATGTTCTACCATCACGTGGTCTTCATCAAGGGTTTACTTTATCTCCTTTTCTCTTCGTCCTTTGCACTGAGGTACTTTCTGGCTTGTGTCGAAGAGCTCAGGATGATGGTCTATTTCCTGGCATCAAGATTTCATGACATAGCCCTCTGGTGAATCATTTGTTGTTTGCAGATGATACTATATTTTTTGGTCGATCTGATGCTCATACGTGTCATGTTCTTCGTGACGTTATTCGATCATATGAGCACGCCTGAGGTTAGAAGATAAACACTTCCAAATATTCTATCACTTTTTCTTCCAAGATGCCTTCAAGAAGAAAGCTAGCGGCTAAGAGAATTCTAGATATTCATAAAGAAGGTGGTAACGACCGATATCTTTTTCTATCAAAGCATTTCGGTAGATGCAAGCGTGATATTTTTACATCAATTGTCGATCGAATCCGGAAAAAAATCCTTTAGTTGGTCTAATAGGTTCATATCGATGGTTGGGAAAGAAATTACGCTGAAATCGGTCTTGTCTATGATACCTACTTACGCCATGACTTGTTTCAAGTTATCGAGTTCTTTGATTAAACAAATTCAGTCGGTTTTAACAAGGTTTTGGTGGGACGATACACATGAGATGTATAAAATGTTTTGGATTGCTTGAGACCGGTTAACTCTTTCGAAGGATAATGGTGGTATCAAGTTCAAAGATATTGAAGACTTCAATCTTTCTCTCTTGGCCAAACTCAACTGGAGGTTTATTCAGGCGCCAAATGCTCTTGTTTCACGTGTGCTTTTCAGTAAATACTGTCACCGATCCACTTTCTTGGAGGGCAAGCATCACACCAACTCGTCGTATGGTTGGCAAGGAGTCTTGTGGGGAAGATCTCTGCTCAAACAAGGTCTCGGATGGCTGGTTGGTGATCGAACTCAGAAAAATAATGGTGACAGTCGTGGTTATCGACAGTCTCGCCGCTCTGTCCAATGGGACCAATACCGCTTTATGCTCATCACCTCTCTGTTTTGGAGTTGATTATGTCTTCAACACAACAATGGGACTAGATTCGTTATTATTTCCCAGAATGGGTGACCAAGATTCATTGTCTTCCTTTAACACCGTGCGGCGATTAACTGGTTTGGTTGTCGAAAAAATCAGGTTGTTACACTACGAAATCCAACTGCAAGTTTTTAGCTTCCTCTCGTGGGGTTTCATCCTCCTCATCACCTCAGGATTTTAAGTGGAAGATATGCATATGGTCTCTCCCTACAGTTCCAAAGATTAGAACCTTCCTTTGGCGTGCTTTGGCGGGGGCCCTATAGAAAGAAGAACAACATCGTAAGCATGGTCTTGCAATCGATTTCTTGTATAAGAGATGCGGCATGTCAGAGATAGAAGATCACATATTGCTTAGTTGTTGTTTCTCGTAGCCAATTTGGGATTGGTCTCCCATTTCAATACCTAATTTTGCTCAGGTTCCCACATTTTCTTTGTTTCTCTCGATGACGTATCAATGACATAATTTACTACCTACTGGTCTTGTGGATGCAACTTTATTTTTGGATCATGTGGCATATTTGGAGGGCTCGCAACGAGTCAATCTTCACTAACAGAGAGCTTATTGTTTCAGAGATCTTGAGTCGAGATTTACTTGATGCAAGATAATGGAAAGAGGCCCAAATTCTTCGACAAAAGCCTCTTTGCGCTGTCTCTCATCAAATTTCGGTTTTCAAGACTGGTTGTCCTGTTATGTTGATGCAGCATGGGCTCATACTACTTTGGTATGTAGAATTGGTATAATTTTCTGTTCTGATTCAAATGAGATTGTCGGCGAACTTTTGAATTCAAAGGCACATGTTTCTTCGGCCTTAGTTGTTGAATCTTGGGCGATACTATTTACTTTACAGTGAGCTCGCTCTCAAAGTTTTGAGGAGGTTCACGTTTTTTCAGACTCTCAGATTTTAGTTAATTTGTTAAATAATGGTCATTCTCATAATGATCTCTACGCTTTGTTTTGTGATACTCCTTCAATTCTCCATGATTTCTTAATAATTTCATTTTATTTTATTCCTCGTTTGTTAAACTCTTTGGCAGATAATATCGCCAAAAGAACATTCTTGTGTCATGATACCTTGGTTGAAATTTAAATAAAGTTGTCATCTTACTTATTAAAAAAAAATGAAAAATGGTTGGAATCGCTATTACTAATTCTGTTGTAATTTAACCAATTGCACCCTTAATAATCTTCGAAACCTTAAATATAATGTTTCAAAACAAACAAATCCATCTAAAAAGTTTTTTTTTCCACCTCCATCTAAAAAAGTTATAGCATAAAATAGTTTGTATTAGTCCACTACATTTGATTTAAATTCAAATTTTGAAAATGTGCATATTGAGAGGACGTGATTAAAATTTACTAAACTTAAAATTTCCATAATTTTCAAAAATCTGAATTAATCTTGCAAGCGAAACATCCAAAACCGGTGGAAAACTTGACCAAGCTGTTGTGCATACCGAACCGAACCAATCACATAATTTTCATATTTGGTAAAAGAAATTTTGTTATCTACAACAAAAATGCTCTGGTGCATTATCTCTAATATTGTAGAACAAAAGAAAGTTTATTGGATGAAGGCAACACATAATATGGGGCTCACTAGCATAGCTAAAGCACACACTAAACCATCATAGTAAAAGTACAAACATTTCCATATTTTACAAAGAAGAAGATTAAACCGGCTTCTTTATATTGAGTAACCATATTCTTGAGTGACAAGAAACAAATATTCTTGAGCGGCAAGAAAAGTAATGAGTGCTTGAGTGAAGATAAACCTTAAGAAAAACAGAGAGCACATAACGTGAAATGGAATCCAGTAACTAAAATGGCGTAAAGAAATATTCAGACACAATGTATCTTCCTTATCTTAAAGCCGAACTCAACGATCTTCTCAGGGCCAGGGAGAGACTTAACCACACTTTCTCTCTGCAGACACCTCTTGGCTGAAGCCATTAGTGTCGGACACTCTGGTTCGATGCTAAAGTTACCTAATTTCTCTAATGCTTCGAACCAGCTGTAATATCCAGTCATGGCAATGTCTACGAAACCGAAGTTATCGCCACCAAAGTAAGGTTTGTCTCCAAGCTCAGATTCAAGAATCTTGAGTGCTTCAATATACTCTTTCTTGGCTGTCTCTTGTTCTTCGCCTTTCGTTGACCAGATCTTATCCGCTGGCTCGAACAGCTGTTACATTGAACAGAGTAACATAACATCAGATCAAAAATAAAGAATAAAAAAACTTGATTTTGTTCGAAATCAAGTCTCATGCTGATGTAAAGATCGTACTTTGGTATCGATGAAATCGACCCAAAATCTGGCTTGAGATCTTTGGTAAGGATCAGACGGGAGGAGGGGGTTCTTGTCGGACCAGACCTCATCGATGTACTGAACAATGTTCATGGATTCGCATACCGGTTTACCATTGTGGATGAGAACCGGAATCTTCTTGTGAACCGGATTCATTTCAAGAAGGAGAGGACTCTTGTCTCTTAGATTCTCTTCTCTGTACTCAAACTCAATTCCTTTCTCCCTTAGCGCGATCCTCGCTCTCATACCGAAAGGGCTCGGCCAGAAATCAAGAAGGATCAACTCATCCGCCATTGTTGGAATCGGTTCTTGAAGACTTTTGATGGGTTCTTACTTAAAACCTTTCCTATACTCTTAAGCACCAATTCTTATAGAGTAAACCAGTCAAGTTTGATAAGAAATTAGAAACGAAATTGGTATGAAGTGATGTATAGATTATTGACTCTGAATATTTAAGTATATCTCATCTTAGAAGCTAAGCAAGTTGTGAAAGTTGAAGAAGTCAAGAGTGATGGTATTGAATTCGAGATGTTTTTAAATGGAGTTTAGAATACTTCTTAGGTCACTGCTTGCGTCATTATATTTCTGCTGCTATCGTGTTTGTATTATGTTTAAAGAGAAAGCTTAATTTTAGTATACAATTCTTCCAACAAATGCAATCCAATTATTTCCATCCAAACTTTTCATTTTTTCGGTATACATCCTAACCTAATTTTACTGATCGTTAAACAAATATAAAACATACTACAGTCTCTCTTGATCAATCCCTACCACTTTTTAACTCAAAAACACATATCGAGACACCTCGTAAAAATCTACACTTCAAAAATCAAATTTTGATTATGATTTGGTGGGGGTATCAATTTTATACTATAAACATGATCACATTAGTTTTGAACAGTCTTCTGGTTTCAATTATGTATAGTTGTCCATTGGTTAGGCCGTCTGCGACAAACCTAATCCAAACAATTATTAATGGACTATGGTCACATCCAGATAACACATGGTCCAAAACTCATGGTCCACAATTGAACCAAAGACCAAATTTTTTAGACAAATTGATCTAAACCAAATGAACATTGGACTAACACAAAATATTAAAATATATGATTCACTTCAAATTAAGGGAAAATCATTTCTTGCTGAATTCTCATTTTTGTGCCTCTATTATTTATTTTGTCTTGATGAGTTTTTCGACGAAGAACATCTAGTCTAGAGAGAGTAAAACAAAGATATGAGTCCGAATCTTATTCGGAAATATTCTCTTCGCGGCTTCGCCTCCAAGTTCTCTCTCCTTCCTCCATTAGTCTTTTTGTATTTGAGTTTTACATAAGTTATTGTGAATATTGTAAATATAAAATATAGAAACATTATGAATAAGGTGAATATGAAATATTTAAATTAAATACAAATGAATAATGATGAAATTAATTACACATTGATAATTAAAAAATTAACTATAAATTTTATTGGGCGTCCAATAGCATATCCAAGTTTGCATTAGTCTTGGACAATCTTTGGAACGTTGTCCAACGGACCGATCAATTATAACGCAAAAAATTAATGGTATATGTGAACTGCTCAAATGAGCGTTAAACGAGCAGTTGACACCTCTTAATTTTGGATGCTCAAGTTACCGAACTTTTGGTACGCAGAAACCAGCTGTAGAACCTTATAATAAGTTTCACATCAACTACAAAGTCTTGTTATCTATGTTGAAGATATGCTTTCTTGCATAATTTCTACATGGATCTTGTAGAATAAAAAGGTTTTAGGATGAAGGCAAATACATATTGTGTGTCTCATTAGAGCATGTTTATCGCAACCCCTAATAAGGGTTCTAAACTAAATATATTAAATTAAATAAAAAAGGTTAGAGACGGTTCTAGAGACTCTTGTCTAAGAACCTGTCTCTTGTTCCTCTCGCTAAAGCAAACCCACCACTCCTTTGATTTCTTTCTTCTTCTGCTTCTTCTTCTTCCTCCATATCTAGGAATCACCGGAGAAAACGAAGAAATTGAAGGTTATGATGATGATTCAAGGAGTATATGTGACTCCAGGTGTTGTCGTCTCACGCTTTCCTCTTCCTCTGCCTTCTTCTTCTTTACGACCTCTCAACGCTAGCTTTAAGGGATGCTCCAATGTCTTTTTCTTCCTGAACAAACAACCTCTCTCTCGTACGCCTCTTTCTATCTATCTCCTTTTTTCGCTTTGCGATGAGATGTCGTTGTTGTTCTGAGTGTGACAATTGATTTCATTTAATAATTAGCGAAATTTGGCGTTGGGATTAGCTTCGTGAACTGTAATGATGATTGAATTGGTGATTTTCGTCATTGTTGTGCTGAATGCGATAAAATTGCTTTTCATGCTTCCTATGTTTAGTTTCCGGATTAGCTTAGGAAGATGCGAGTTATGATCAAATTGAGTAGAAATAGATTACACGTTTGTTTTTAAAAGGATTTTGAGCAAAAATAGCTTGCTGCTTTTAGTCTTCCTTGATTAGATTCATGGATTTGAGAGATGATAACTTGTTGCATAAGCCCTTTTAGATGATACATTTGCAGAATGTTCTGAGTTTTTGAACAAGGGCTTGCTGAATATGTTGCTTATTACATAAATCTTGGTTGAATAGGGCTAGTTTGGACTTATGTTTTGGTCTCTTTACTCATATTTTTCCTTTGGTGGATACTCGTCTCTCTTGCTTAAATGTTAGTTCATGGATTGAAGCACTTGGTTTCCTCAGTAGTGGTTTACTTATTTTAATATGGCTTACAAATTGGGAGCTAATGTGATATCATGTATTGATTCATCTGCAGCTCTCAAAGCTTGTGAAGATGGACGGTTATGGTGATTGGATACAGTTGGTGGCAGAGTTTACTCTAAAATCTCTCTAGTCATGGAAGGTTGATTTTCACAATTTTACCTTAGCAAATCGATTCTAGACAGTGTTATATTCGCTTAGTTTTGGTCATCCTCCAATGTTATTGTTTTTAGTAGCTTGAAGAGTTTGCTGAGATTGTATCTAGTTTGCAAATCCATGAGTTTTTTAACAGTGCAAATCCATGAGTCTCTGGATTGAGTTGTTCAACTATTTGGTATTTGTTGGAACTTAAGGTTGTTCAAATCCATAAGGTTGTTCTGCCACTTGATGTATGAAAGTAATGTCTATCTGTATTTCTTCTGAGAGGATAACATTAATATAGCTGGAAGATCTAACCAAATGGGTGTAAGCCTGTATATATAATAACATAGAATGATCTCGTTAATGTCATGCGTGAACTGTATAGGATATTGTGATGATGTTTAACATCTCTAACCACACAGTAATACTTCTATTTGTTCTTGACATGAATTGTGCATTGTAATCTACAGTGTCGGCTCTGACCTAAAGCAGGTAAAACAACTGCTTTAGGCGCACAAATTTTATTAAAAATTTAAGGGCATCATGTTCAGTGAAACTTCCGTTAGTGTAGTGGTTAGACGTGCTTTATTTCATCTGAGTGTCATGGGTTTGACTCTATTAGACTACCATTTTTGCTTTTTTCAAATATATGTCAACAAGGTTAAAAAAAATTTCATGGGCTTTAGGCAACAGAAACTTACGGGCCGACCCTAATCTCAATATTTAAATTTTCTAATTTCAAAGGGAGCAGTTTTCATTCTTAAGAGATTGAAATCTGATTTGGTTGAGCATATATGGCAGAAATTTGGACGTCATCAAGATAACAACTAAGCTTTGATGCATATTCGAAATGTTTATCGTTTATTATTTCGAAATCTATATTTAAAATATTTTGTGTTTTTTATTTACATTTTTTAAAATGTTTTTGTTTCAATTATGTTTAATATAATTAATTAATAAATTCTATTTACAATACAACAAAAAATATTTTTTTTAAAAAGTTATTGTTTCTAAGAACCCCATTACGGGATCTACCATTGTAAGCCCAAAAGTTAAAATTTCTAACCCAAACCTTAATTAATTCATTAAATATTACTTAGAAATTCTAATGGAATTCTACCAATAATCATTCTCTTAGTATAATTGTAGCAACATTTAAAGCATCATAGAACCATCTAACTAATTAAAAGGAGCTCTTTCTAACTCCTTAGAGTGTCCACCTCAGCCTGCTTGTGATGCTCCACTATACCGCCACGTCAGCATCAACTCAAGTCTTTCTAATCTCATAGTTTCATTTATCGAACATTATTATTAGTCCTAACTAATAAATTGACAGGCCTCTTTACATCTCTTTACTGGGCTGATCTAACTAATGCAAAATATCAAAGTCAAAATCCAAGTCCAAGAAGAAAGTAAAGCTCCCTAAATCTTCATCTTCCTCCGTTACATCTAAATCGCCATCACCCTCAAACAGTTACAACACTTCGTCTTCCGCACTAGCCCACCTTCACTCCATCTTCAAACTTATGTCATTAAATTCTACACTAAGCCATCCCATATACAAAGCGTCTTCCACCATAACACCCTTGCCCACCGCAATAATAGCTCCCATCCCCAGCCTTATAAAGCTTCCCACCCCCAGCCGCACCTCTTATCCTAACCATCGCAGACTAAGCAGGAACTAAAGGAGCAGGTTTTGAACGTTCTCTGTTTTGATTTTATATTTGTTGTTCGTTCTCTGATGTTCAAAAAAGAAGATCAGAAAGTTTTGATTTTAAATTTTTTGTTCCTTCTACGGTGCGAGGTTTACTTTTATGTTCGCGCATAGCTTAAATTAATCGATTTTGTTTGATTTTAAGAAGACAATTTTTGTTCTCTGCTTCGATGCATGTTTGTTAAGAAATCCATCGGAGCGTTCATGGTTTCTGTCAGATTCCGCGAAGAAGACCCACTGCTTCTCCGATGTTCGACGTCTCTCTTCTCCAGGTTCATCCGAATCAGTCGTTCTTCCTCACCAATCTCTCATTCCAGTGGAAGAAGACGATGATTTGGGAGATATGTAGTCCGACATCATTCAGCCCATCTAAATTGCGCCTAATCTTCCGCCTCCACCTCCAGACAGTTTAATTGACCTCAATCTTCGTTCTCAGGATCATGTTGGGACCGGAGCTAATCTAGATTATACGAATAGGATTTTGGACAAAGTCGACACCAAATTACCTCCTCGCTACAATGGTGGCGAAACAGAGGATACTTACGGTCAATAGAAACCCTTATCTGATCAGAGGAGTTGGTAAATACTTTGTCACATATGTACCATAAGAGAGGTATGTGGGCTATCAAAGCCAAAAAGGCAACGTTTTCACCTGCCAAAACGCTAAATCCAAGGTTGATGCTCCGACGGAGAAACCCAACATGCTCAAGTACTTAGCTGAAACACCGATCTTAGATATTGCGTTGCTAAGATGTTGTTGTGTATTTGATAATTGGAATCTGCTACAATCTCTTAGTTTCATGTCTACTGGTTGTGTATTTTTGATCTTTGACCAAGTTTTGGAACTTAACCGGATATACAAGATATAAAAGGACTTTTCTGTTTTTTCGTGGCAGGATACAAAAGAATATGTGATGGGTGAACTGAAAAAGAAGAGTTGAAAAAAGTGGGTCTAATTGAGGCATCATTTTCATCTCAAGCTACTAATGGCGATTTCCAAATTTGGAGATTGATTTGCTGAGTTTTGACAAGATTTATGCGTTATTACTCTTATAAAAATAGCAAAATAATGTTTATATAAAAAGAAAACCTGCAAGTAAATCTAAATGAAACCATTAACTTACAAAAAGATGTGATCTTTTCAATCTAATACTACTCGATTATACATTGACTAATATGGGTTATGTTTCTGTAATGGAATGAGAGCTTACGTTTTTGGGAAGAAACCCAGAAGGGTAAGCGGGTGGCGAATTGACAATTAGTCTCGAGAGGAAGAACTGAAGAAGAGAGATTATAATTGAGAGCAATTAAGAAGTTTACGTATCACAAGGACGAATAGGAATCAGAAAGATCATCAAAACAAGACCAGGTGGGAAAGAGAAACGGCAGAGAAAAATGGAGGACAATTTGTTAAATAACATATAATTTATTAAACTTTCAACATTTTCATTTAGCTCTTTCATTTTCTAATATTATCCCTTTTCCAACGTTATATGTGATGAACAATAAAAAAGTATTTATTTTACGCACTACATTTGTCATTCAACTAGCACACAAATATCAATATTATAGTTTAACGATATAGATGACGATTTATTCATAGATTCGCCTCTGATAATATAACAAAAATGGTTAAAATTTTCGTGAAAAATTTTACTGGACCATTTGTAGTTAAGGGATATTGAAGATTCCTAGAGTAAAATTCAAATTGGCACTTCGATAACACATGATTTTAAGCTACTGATCTAGAGTTTCAAATTTTATACGCTTTTGGTCTTTAGACAAATCTATCATCCAAATTTGCATAGACAATATATTTATTTCAATTATATAATCAATCCAAAGAAATTTTATGGCTTTGTCTGTTAAAAAATTAGTAAGTTCGTAGATGAAACTTGTGAATATGAATGAAAGTTAATAAGAACATTGTACAATGCCTTACATAAATTTTGTTGATTTGTAAGTTTATTTTACAGAGTCTCAACCAATATTGCATTGAATAAAACAAATGCTTTGTTATGATGTGTTTAAGTTTAAGTTAAGGTTTAAATTTAAAATTTGAGGACCTTTTAAAAGTTTATGATTTAGTTATGATGAGTTCATGCTTAGGTTTAGTTTTATAAAATTCAAAGGAACATCAATTTAATTAATCATTTTTTGAAAGACATTGACAAGTATGGTAAAAAAACAAATATAATAACCTTTTTTGGGAAGAATTTTTCTAAAACAAAACAAGGAAGAGAATAGTATACGCTTTAATGATGTTGAATTTGACATGTTATTTTAGTCATATTAAAATTCTAAAACTCTGGCCAAAATACAAATATTGTTACGTATCAATTTTGATGACAGATTAGCATTTTAAGATATTGTTATTTATACACTATTTTTGCATATCACTTGATTATTAAATATAAATCTGAAATAGTAATACTAACTTGAACAACGTCATCCCCTTCTATTGTATGGAGAAGTTACACGTCATCTCGTCATCTTACGTAATTTAATCAAAAGAATAAAAAAAAAGGAGTCTAATAACTAATTAAAAGGAGTTAATCCTAGCATTCTAGGATAGCCACCTCACTTTTTTTCTAATGTCCCTTTTAAGTGACACGTCATCTCACATTCTTACATAATAAACACCAACGTAGGTCACTAATTATGGGCCAACGTCAAGTTAAGCCCAATATAGCAAACCAACAGTATGCATGATTTTAAGAATGTGTGTTCACCATGGAGGAGGCCGTACGTAATAGATTAATAAAAAGCCCACGGTTTCACACTTTGTCTACCTCTTCATGTAACATATCAATATAACATTTCCATATGGAAAATATCCCTAATGGAATTAAAAATATCATACACAAATTAACCAAATCCAAAACAAACCAAACATAAATATAAGTGATTAACCAAAAAAATCAAAACTTATTAAACATTAACATTTCTATTGAATTTGTAGAATAAATATATTAAAATATACTAAAATAACAAAAATATAATAAAATTACATAAACAAATTAATTTTTTACGTAAGTTGTGCTAAAAAATAAATATGTTTAGTTGTTTACCAAAATATATTTAAAACCAAACGAATAATATATCAAAAATTTGAATAAAAATTAACTTAAATATCCCAAACCCAAATTAGAGTAGACCAAAATATTAGGCCCTCTAACAAAAAAAATCATATTTTAAAACCTCAAAAAAAACTTACAAATTTAATGAAACACTTTTTGTTATTTTTTAGGTAAGTGCAATTTTTAAAAACAAAAAATTTCAATATTATATTTTATTAATTTTCTTTTAGGCCATCCTAAAACATAAATTATTTTTACAAAAAAATAATCCAAAAAACATCCATGTTTTAGTAACTCATTTTCGAGAGATGATTAAGTAGGCATTATTTTTTTTAACTGATATTGCTTAATATATTAGACTTGACTTTGCTTATGTTATAAATTTTGTAACGCATAATAATTAGCAGAATGATGTACATATATATGGATAAGTAATAAATGTTTTTGTGATTGAAATTGTAATTTGGGTATATTTAGACTTATTTTTAATTACTTTTTTTGTTAGAGCATATGCATATATCGTTATCATATTAATGTATATTAGAGTACGACCAGCACGATTACGCAAGTGTTTTTAATTTTTAGGTATTCAATTTATAATTAATTATGTTTAGATATTTTGAGTATCGGGTTCAGATTTGGGTTTAGGTTCTACATTTTTATATTTCTCAGTTATATCAAATTCTGGATTCGGGTTTAGATTTGGGATGTTTGGATTTCCTCAGATATCATAGGAGTTCGGTTCAAATAATACTCGATACCCAAAATCCGTGAGACAAAATCTGTTAGAATATTTTTAAAAAGAAATCAGATGACTAAACTTAAACTTCTTATAATTAATATAAATTTTTATTAGTTTTTTTTAATTTTATCACTTAATGAAATTTTTTATTTATTTTTGTAACAAATTTTATTTAGAAAATATTAATATTATAATATAGTTATTTAAAAAAAATTATGGATATATTTTAAACTTGAAAAAACTATATTTAAATTCTGGTGAAAATGATGATTTAAAATTGTAAGGTTCATAATTTTGATAATGATTATGTTAAAAGAATATTTGAATACTTTAGTATGTTCGTTGGAATGTGTAAAGAGTAATTACATTTAGTTTTATTTCTTTTAATTATATAAATTTCTTTCAATTTATTAGATATATTAGATACACTTAATAAAAATTCTATTCAGTTAAAAAATCACACATAAAAGAACTCCATAATTCAGTTTCAATAAGATAGATGTAATTGTGATTTGTGTCCTTTACCTTTTTCAATTCATAAGCAAGACATTTTTATGTGATTCCAAATTTTTAAATCTCAAATTGCACCAATTACAAAACTCCAATTAAAAAAACATACCACAAAATCATTCAAAATCGTCTAACCTCTTTAAAAAACTTAATAGTCACAACAATAGCCAACAACACAGCACAATAAAACCAAACCAAAATATGCAACACATACGTGAGGTAAAAAACAATACATGCTCAAAAGACATCAAAACAAACAATTTCTATATCTGAAACTAAGCAGCATTCACTACCATTTGCAGATTATGATCAGGAGAACCTCGAACTTCGAACTTCGAAAACATAATCCTTACAATATACTTGAAGAGAAGAAGATATGCGCCCAACAAGGATCTCCCCGTTACCAAAAAATGTTTTCTTGCGCAATTTAGCAATCACGTGGTTTAGTATTTTTCACCATTTCCTTAAAATTATTTATGGTTATTCCCCAACTAATTAAAACTACAAAAAAATATTTTAGACTTCTCCCTTAGATTTATGGCCAACTTTACGAAATTTTAAACTTACCAAAGTCCTACTACATTGATATTCAAAATGAAACCCTTACAATTATATATTCTAAAATAAAATGAGAAATAAACACAAGACTTAATAACAACAACCACATACATATCTAAATATTCAACCAAAAGCAAAATCGAAACACGAACCCGCGCGTAGCGCGGACATAGTCCTAGTCTAACTATTTAAAAGGAGTTGATTGTGGCTTCTCAGGCTATCCACCTCATCTCTTCTTATTTTCTCTCTAAAGCTGCCACGTCAGCTAAACAACCCCTCAAATAACATGCTTTCGAATTGGATTCCAAGGTTATACAAGCCCACTATATGAGGACCATACTAAAAACAACTAAAGTCCATATGAGACGCTTGTTCTATCTCACCACTAAATCAAAAGCACCTTTTCTTCCTTTAGCTGTTTCGACTTCCTCCATATGAAACCTAAATCTTCATTAAAACATATCACACCCATTACTTGATCGTCCAACTTACCTATAAACGTTTTAGATGTGTCAACATCGCCAATTAATGTTATTCTTCCCCCATATTATAAATCCACACCCTCTCCCTCAACCTCTAAATCACTCAAGTTCCACTGACAAACAATCTCGAAACCCGATGGTTGTGCTGGTGAGGATGATCAGCTTTCTGAAGGCAAAAAACTTCAATTTTTGAACATGCTTATGGTTCTTGAGAGAAAGAGAGCCTTACAACAGGGTGATGTGAAACAAAGTAAGGTGTTTCTAATGTCGTTAATTCCACTTTATGCACACTCGAGTAGCTAAAAGTGGTTTTGTGTGTAAATTATAGGCAGGTTGTGATTTTGAGTAAATGATTCATAAATCAGTTAGAGACAACGGTGTTGGTAACCCATAAGTTACAAGTATCTTCAACCAAAACCAAATTGGTTTCTTCATCAACGGTAGAGCCAAACTGGTCATATCTATTTGTTTTCTGGAACTCTCTTCTCAGTACAGGAGATAAAAATTCTTTGTTATGATCAATATGTAGCATCTACTTTTAAGGTCACTTCACCGATGGTGTGGCTTTATTAAGATACGTTGTCTTTGTTTTTCCGTAACTTTAAAAGTTTGTCTATCTCAAAAGAAGATGGTGTTAAAGTTGTTGAAAAATCAACTGCACAATATTTCAGAAGATACTTGGCAACAAATCTTGGCATTTAGTCGTTGTGTACATGAGAATCTAGAGGGATATGACTCAAAAGGTAAAAAATTTTAAAATTTTCCACCCAATATAAGTTTATATTTTTTTTGATGTATTTCAGTTCATCTTATGGTTTGTGTTTTGATTCACCAAAAAAAGTTCTTCGTCTGTCTTCATCGATGGCTTTGTCAAGCATATATACAGGTTTGGGAAAAGGAAAAAGTCTATCTAACAATATGTTTTACTCTATGCAATAAACAGTGGCAATAGCAATTTTTTTTATCCCCTAGATTTAGGATCAAATAAGAACACCAGCTGGTTTGTTACTGTCGTCATGCAAACTCGCAATTATGCCTCTATGAAGACCTTCGTTCACGTATGTGTGGGTTTTTATGATTTGAGATACTTGGTATTTCTTTACATTGTCTAAATCTCAACTTCTTTTGGTGTTTAGATGAGAATCGCGAAAAATTTCACTGCCGCCACACAGGTCTAAGAAACTTTCTAGGTTTAAAGAGAAAAACCTCTAAAGACGATGTAGAAGAAGAACTTGATGAAGAAGTTAACACTTTTTTGTGAGCTATAAAATATTTGTTCAGCAATTGATTCATAAAGTTAACAATAATTTCATGATCATTTCACTATTTTAAGAATAGTGTTATAATTTCCAGATTTTTTTTAACAATTAGTCTTTAAGGGGTGACTAAGTTTATTGACAAAGAAGATTTGACAGCGCTATAACCAAAATTAGTTACCCAAAATGATTAAAAACGAGGAGTAATATAATCATCGGAACGTGAACCTTCAACTCCAACGTGTGACTGCAGCTTACCTGTTGAGGAGGCAAAGTATGATCTTCAAATGAAACTTGATTTCGAAAGTTAGAATACCCAGAAAGAAATTTGAGCTAAAATCTTTTGTGAAAAATAAAATTGAAAAAGAGATCATGTTTAAGAATGAAGAAACATGAACTCAAAGAAGTCTTATCAAGACAAGAAACTTCTGTTATAAAAACCTTTAATTAGTTATCTTCAGATATGGAAGCATCATATTAAAAACCAAATATGTATTCATAGTGGATGTGCTTAAAGACTTTGGAATGATTTTAAATATTTTACCTACTAAAATATAGTCAGGATGCCTCTATGTTTGTATATTATATTGGGTTTACTGGCTTAGGAATTTAATATATGAAAACAACATTATTCTTATTGGTGGCTAATGATTTGTTTCAAACGGGACTGAAGATGTAAAAAAGTAATAGTGTTTTCAACATTATTCTTATAAATTTTAAATAATAATATCACATTTTCAATTAGTTTATATCTCACATTATGCATTTGAAAAATCTATTTAAAATTTTAAAATCAATAAAAAATATGCACACAATGAAAAACACTCCACGCGTAGCGCAAATAAAAACAAATGAAAATACAAGATATTACATATAGATTTATATCTTTTTTTAGTTAAAAACTATATGTAAAAATATAGAGATGTGAACAATGAAATATAGATATTTTCATATCTATATTTCATTGTTCACATCTCTATATTTTTACATATAGTTTTTAACTAAAACTTCGTAAATGTTTATACGTGAAAATTTATTTAAAAAATAATGCATGAAAGTCAATATTAAAAATATCTTATGCAATTGTAACATTCAAAATGAAAAAACAATAGAAGATGAAATATACGAGCCAATTTTTTTTTGGAAAGACACGTCTTCAACCATATTTTTGGGATAGTTAAAAAAAATTTTACGAGAAAGGTATCGAATAATTAAGAAAAAGATATGATCTTCTCGAAAATATTTGTAAAATTATTATAATAACCATAAATATTTTTACTATCATCACTAAAATTGAATATGATGTAGCAGTAAATGGATGTGAGTATAGTTAAAGAGGAGAGATCCTCCCAAATGTTTATAAGAAAATTTTGTAAACTAAATTTTACAAAGAAAGTATGCAACTTTCTAAAATACTAACAAAATATGTTACTTTTAAATATATATAAAATGAAAAGTGATGATAAGAAGATATAATCTTTAGAATTATTTCTAAAATTATTATGCTTAAAAGTTTAAAATAACAAGTGACAATTGAAAAACATGATTTATTTTTCAACAAAAAATTGTTTAAAAAGTTTATAACTCAAATAGTATATAACAAAAGTATGAAAAACACAAATCTTTAAATAACTTTACGATTAGATGAACACGAACCCAAATAAAACAAATGAACTTATTTTAAAGAAAACAAAAAATAGAATTAAAAAAATTGAAGCGTAGAAAACATAAAAAAAATAAATACTAAAGGAGATTTAAGAATCAACTGAAAATGAAAGAAAAGCAATCATCGAGACCACATAGTTATGCAGAAATATATTAATAGATAATATAATAGAAATTAAAGTATAGTATCGAGTTAAAGGTATATATACATATATATATATATATATATATATATAATTTTACGAGATATAAAGGTAGTTATTGAAATACATACTCCTTGGACCGTCAAGTTGGCAATCAATTTGCACCATATGACAACCAAATGCGAGACATGAAATCAATCAAGCAAGACAAATGATATAAATTTTATAGTTTTAGTCATGTATGGTCCTATTAAAATGATATAGGTGAATGTTAAATATTCCATATATTAGATGCACTTTCAAAGCCACAATATTAGATGTCGGGTACTATTATATAAAGTAAATACAATCACAAAATGCGTTCAATCGAATAAATTTTTTTTCATTGAACTCCAAATTTTCTCACATCTTCTAGATTAATTTAAAAAATATGTTAAATAGGTTTTACAAAATTTGTATATTTTACTAATATGAAAATTTCATTTCACACCTAAACGAAAACTTAAAACATAATTATATCCTGTAAAAATAATAATATAATATCCAAAAAATAGTGGAAAAAGTTTATTTCTTTATCCTAAAAGGTTTAAGCAACGCAATAAAGAACTTTTAGAAACGTTAAATAAATTCATAAACTTTTAAATCAAAAGGCTATTTTCAAAAATATTCCACTATAATATTTCAAATAAGAGAAATTGCATCATATGACCAAAAAAATCAATATTTAATTATCTAACAACTATAATTTCCTACAAAAAAATTTATCTTTTCATCATATTTTCTTTTAAAAAATATTATGGTTGTTAGTGGAAATTGAGCAATAATATTGTAATCTTCCCCCACTATGTTATTGTTATATTTTTTTGCCCAACAAAAACTTAATTAACAGTTTTTTTTATTTCACCCTGGAGATAATATATACAAATTATGAAAAGTTGTACGGTAATCACAAAGTTGCACGATATGTTTGTTCTATTTCGGTATGACTTGTTGCACCACCTCAAGTTTGAGTAATAAAATAATCTTTTGTGTCAAAAAATACTAATAAATAACTCTATTTTATTTTTAAAATTAGCAACTATTTAAGGAAAAATATTTTGTTAGGATAAAATGGGCTTCTTCATATTGAGTAACCACATTCTTGAGTTACAAGAAACGTAGGGGGAATTTGGCTTGAATAAACATAAACCTTAAGAAAACTGTGGTGAAATGATCGCAAATTAACTCGAGAAGGAAAAAAACTATAGCGAGAAAACATAAATGAGGCAAACAACCATTTAGGGTTCTTTTATAAATTATATGAATGATTAATAATTACAAACTCTTAGATCCGTAGCTATAAGTTTTAAAACCCGAGATATCCAATGTGCATAGAACTGGATTCCTAAACCTAATAAACCAAGAATTGGCAAGTCTGGCCAAACAATTTTGGCTTTTTATTGATACTTAAGATGGGATCAATTCAAGAACCGAAAGGCGACGGAAGATTCAAACACAATATATCTTCCTAACCTTAAATCTGAACTCAACGATCTTCTCAGGGTCAGGGAGGGACTTGACCACGCTTTCTCTCTGCAAACACCTCTTGGCTGAAGCCATTAATGTCGGGCACTCTGGTTCGATGCTGAAGTTACCTAATTTCTCAAATGTTTCCACCCAACTGTAATATCCAGTCATGGCAATGTCTACTAAACCAAAGTTATCGCCACCAAAGTAAGGTTTGTCTCCAAGCTCTGATTCAAGAATCTTGAGTGCTTCAATGTACTCTTTCTTGGCCGTCTCTTGTACCTCACCTTTCGTTGACCAGACCTTATCTGCTGGTTCCAACAACTGCTTCATTTCACAGAGTAAACATATCATAAAATCAAACATAAGAATCATCTAAAGACTGAAAAATCTTCGACTCCTGCTTTGGAAAGATCGTACCTTAGTATCAATGAAGTCAACCCAAAATCTGGCTTGAGCTCTTTGGTAAGGATCAGAAGGGAGGATGAGATTCTTTTCAGACCAAACCTCGTCGATGTACTGGACGATGTTCATCGATTCACAAACCGGATTACCATTGTGGATTAGAACCGGAATCTTCTTGTGAATCGGATTCATTTCAAGAAGCAAAGGACTCTTGTCTCTCAAATTCTCTTCTTTGCACTCAAACTCTAATCCCTTCTCCCTTAACGCGATCCTCGCTCTTACACCGAACACGCTCGGCCAAAAATCCAGAAGGATCAACTCATCCGCCATTGTTGGAATCGATTCTTGAAGTTTCTTTTTGAGGGATTTTGCTTAAACCTTACTCTAAACGCCATGTCTTTATATAGTGTAAAATATTCGTATGCACTGACGTATAGATTATATCTGTAAACATTTTTTTGATTAAATCTTAGAATCTAAGCAAGATGTAAAAGTAAACTCGATGTTATTAAAATGATCAAAAATAATTAATTGAGTTTTAGAAAGTGATTAGGCCACTGCTTATGTCATTATCGGAGATCAGAAAAGGACTTGACTTAACATATAATCTGCATTATTAGAATAGGAACACACAAACCTCAAGAAAACACACAACACAACTAAGAGATAAACAGAACACAAAACAGCAATGACTAGATCTTGTCTCTTACTCAACCCCATATCTCTTCTTAAGATCTAAAACAAATCCAACAACTTTCTCCGAATCAGGCAAACACTTAGCCACACTTTCTCTTTGCATACACCTTTTACCCCAAGCCATTAGTTTTGAACACTCTGGTTCGATGCTGAAGTTACCAAACTTCTGGTATGCAGGAAACCAGCTGTAGAATCCAATCAAGGCAATGTCTAAAAACCCGAATGTATCGCCACCAAAGTAAGGTTTATCTCCAAGCTCAGATTGAAGAGTCTTGAGCAATTCAATGTACTCCTTTGTTGCGGCTTCTTGCTCCTCACCCTTTGTTGACCAAGTCTTCCTCCCACAAACATACAACTGTCCTTGTGACACAAGTAACATTATATATATACTCACACGCTAGACAACAAAAAACCCCTAGAAATCTTTTAATTGCAAAGTCAATTTCTTTTCTGAGAAATTCCTTAGCACACTATTCAAATAAGTTTTTGTTTCAAAATATTATAATCTGTTATTTTCCCAAAAGTATCACTAGAGGGGGTGATTGATGTTGTTACTCTGAAGCCTTTAAGGATTTTTAAAATTTTTACAACCATTTTTTCCCAATCAAACTTTTACTTCTTTTTTTTCTAAAGTTTTAACAACCACTTTTTTTTTTGTTCTTTCAACTACTACATTTTTAAAAATCACGTAAAACAGGTTTTAATGGCTGTAGAAATTTTTTTCAATTTGTTTTTAAACATTTTTTTCTTTCTCATCATTTTCTCTTTTCTCCCAAAAATTATTTTAAACTTGTTCTTAATTTACCTATAATTTATTATAAAAAGTTTAAATTTATCTTTTTTGTCTATTTAATAAAATCCATTTTCTTATAACTTATATACATAAAAGACCTTTTCAAATTCAAAATTCTGCAAAATATGCAAATATAGCTTTTAAAAATTCTTAGAACATTATAAATTAGAATATATTAATTTAGTAAATTATTTCTTTTAAGTTTGTTGTTTTCAATTTATTTTCAACAAAAAACTCTTTAAATATAGTATAATTTTCTCTATCCACATAATATAACATCTATTTCCATTTTATATCACTAATCAAATTCTAATGTTTAAATAGATTTACTTATATCATGAAAATATAAAATAAAATAGGTATATAACCATCCAAATTTAAATTATATATATATATATATATACAAATATATATATATTTGGCAAAAACATTTTTAATATTTAAATATTATATAAATTAAATTTTGATAAAAATAAATATTTAAGTTAACAGTCACATATTTTATAGTTTTATTAACAGTCATACTTTTATTAGTAATAAAAATAACAGTCACATTCTTTACAGCCTAAGGGCATCATTATTGGTGGAACTTAGACCCGTCCCTTGCATTTTTTTATATTAAAAAATAAGGGACGTCCCTTCCTCTTTTGTTGTTTTTTTCTTTTTTTTTGGATCAGAACAAATTCATTTTCAGATCAGTTTCGGTTCCGTTTAAGTTCCGATTTTTTTTCTCGGTTTTTGGATCCGTTACGGATCCGTTTACAATATTTTCGGGTTTGGGATCCGTTTCGGATCCGTTTAAAATATCTCGGTCCGAACCCAGGATATCCGAAAATAGCCAAAATATCTAAAATATCCGAAACCGCAAGAACCGAACGAAATCGAACGGGTAACCGAAAATATTTTGGGTTTGGATCAGAACAAATTCATTCTCAGATCCGCTTCGGTTCCGTTTCAGATCCATTTTTTTTTGTTTTTCGGTTTTTGGATCCGTTACGGATCCGTTTACGATATTTTCGGGTTTCAGATCCGTTTCGGGTCCGTCAAGACATTAATGAAAACAATCGTTTATTAATGAAAACATTAAGATTTAATTATGTAAGAGACAAGATAAGTCCCACCAATACTCAACAAATTTAGAAAAGTCCTTAGCTTAATCCCTTACCATAAAAGTAATAATAAAATATGTTAAGGGCTCCAAAACAAATCCCACCAATAATGATGCCCTAAAATCTCTACAACCAAAAGTAATAAAAGTCTATAGCAAAAATCTACAGTCACAACCCTTTACCAATCAGTCTCAAAATATTTTGTTCTAAAAAGACGACAAACAATTTATACTTTTTGGATTTTGGTTTAAAAATTTATTTTTTTTGATTTAAGGTTTAGGTTTGAAAGTTTAAAGTTTCGTTTTAGTGTTGCGGACCTTGTAGAAAAAGAAAATTTCTAATGTTATTTTTGGAGAAATAAACCAATTTTTGAAAAATACAAACTTAAAAATTTGGTATTTTTTGAGAAATGTCTTTCTTTCTTTTATTCGTTTAGAAATATTGTTAGAAATGTTTTGTTACCTTCTTGTCGATGAAATCAGCCCAGAACAAGGCTTGGGCTCTTTGGTAAGGATCAGAAGGGAGCAATGGGTTCTTGTCGGACCAGACTTCGTCGATATATTGGATCTGGATGATCGATTCACAAACCGGTTTACCATTATGTATCAGAACCGGGATCTTCTTGTGAATAGGATTCATCTCGAGAAGCAATGGACTCTTGTTATGGTAGAGATCCTCATCTCTACACTCGTGCTTCACTCCTTTCTCCGCCAAAGCAATCATTGTCCTCATCCCGAACATGCTCGGCCAGTAATTCAGAAGGATCACCTCGTCCGCCATTGTTGCTTTCTTGAAACTCTTCTTCTTGAATTAAGGGTAGCTATGTGATTCAAAATTAGTGGAAATATTCTCTGGCCAACTATATTTCTTTCATCGGTTTTATAGTAACTATAATATTTCGTATTTTATATAGTGCAAGTGGAAATAGTGGTACACTGCATTATTAGGAACACACAAATCTCAAGATACACACAAAATATATAACAAAGACCTAAGAAGCTAGTATTAGTTAAAGTTAAAGATATCTTAATATATATAAAAAAAAAAGCAATTAATGGATTTTTTTTTTTTTTTTTGGGTCACGAAAGCAATTAATGGATTAAGGATGTTTTAGTGGAGTTTAGAGATAATTCATTTTATATTATTATTTGGGCCACTACTTGCATTGCATGATTGTACGTGACCACTTATAACTCTATACTATAATACAAGTATGTAGAAAAAGATGTGAGATCATTAACAAAAAGAAAAAGAAAAAAAAAGATGTGAATTATATGCATTAGGTAGACGCTGAGACGCACACTTCAACTATCTATCGAGGAATAAACATGACGCCTACTAAGAAATCAGATGAAATATAGCTCTTGACGTCAAATTTTTACGCATTAATATGTATATATATTTTTGGCGAATAAGGATATTTTTTTTTGTCAACGATACATTAATCAAGAATTGTTTGCTAAATTGGATAGCTAATCCGGATACACGGAATCTACAAAAACATAATCTCTATAAAAAGTACGAGATCCTCGAGCCAGACGATCTGTTTGAGTATTCGCCGTGCGTACGTGGGATAAGATTAGTAACCTAAAAATACTGTTTTTCAAATTTTTAGAAGTATGGAAAAAATAATATAATACTTGGAAATGCATTACAATTTCACCCTCCATCCATGACAAAAAAAAAATAGAGGTAGTGGCTGTAATTTAGTTTTTTTTTGTTGAATTAAAAACTAATTATGAGATTTTTTGCATATCCATTATAATTTTCTTATCTATTAAATAAGGTTGATTCTAAATTTTAAAAGGCCACAATATGCAGAGAAAGAATTAGTCAATTTTACATACTTTTGGAGAAAAAAACTCATTTAACCTTTAAAGTTTTTTTTTTCTATCAGAAAAATAGATGGGAAATTTAGATTTGTGCTCATAGTCGACTCTGATACTAAACTAGTTTGAGACTCTCCCATTCGATGCAAAGTTACCAAACTTGTCCTACGCTTGGAACCAACCATAAAATATGATCACGAAAATGTCTAACTAGCCAAAACATTGGGTCAGATGCTCATATACTCCTATTTATAAAAGTCAAGGCCCAAATACTCCTATGATTAAACAACAATTTTGTAATTATTTTATATAGTTGTAAAAGACTAAATTGACATCGAAAATATAAGAAATTACCGATCCAACCACACATAAGTTGGGTAGTCTGGATCCGGCCCAGACTCTATTGGATTTTTTTGTGTAAAAACTTCTCTTTTTCAAACTTCAAAATCGCAATCTCTCCCTCGTTTTTTTCCCTTCGAAATCGCAAGAAGAAAAGTAAAACTCGGTGTAAATAAGTAGCTAATCAAGAAGAGAAGTAAAACTTGGTGTAAATATCATAGTTTCTTGTAAGTTAATCGAGAAGAGAAGTAAAATTTGGTGTGAATATCATAGTTTCGGGTAAACTAATCTCGATTTCGAGTTTTCCATGGTTTAATTTTGGTGATTTACACTTCGATTTCCTTATAGCTATATCATTATAGAATTATTGATCCGAAATAAAATTGACTAAAAATCAAAACAATTTAAATAGATTGAGTCAATTTCTACTTTATAAACAATGGTGATACAACACCATTTTGGGCAAAAAAAAAACAAAATTCAAAACCACGATGAATAAAGTGTTGCAAAAGAAAGTTATATAAACATCGCCGATTAGAATGGGTTAGAATTTTCACTAAACCAAAAGAAAAACAAAACAAAAATTGCAGAGATCATTCAGATCCATTCGAATCACTATCATTATCATCACCATCACCAAGGCCATCACAAGAGCCGTCACTAGAGTCATCACCATCACTATCACTATCCCAACACCATGGAGAAGAAACACGAGGTATTTTCTTTGGTCTCTAGGAGCTCTCATCTCGTTCACATGCATCAGAATCGAATGAGTATTGCGTGGTCTCGCTTCCAAAACTCTTACATACTTAGGAAACGAACCACGACTCGAATCATCATCACTTTCATCATCATCATCATCATCATGATCGCCACCATAACCATCATCACCATCAAGATCATCTCCATCACCATCATCAACATCACCATCACCATCATCATCATCACCATCACCATCACCATCAAGATCACCACCATCACCATCAGGAGCATCATCACTGCCGCGTCCAGTTGAACCATCATTGCCGCTTTCAGAAGCATCATCACTACCACCACTGCTTCCACAAGCACCTTCATCCACTACAAAATAAACAAACCGATGGAGAAACCTTAATCGGAAAAGGGTACTCACCCTTTTCAAAACGAACATGAAAAGGAAGAGAGAATGCTTCGGAAAACCAACAAACCTGGAGTCTCCGGAATAGACATTTCTTTGTAAAGGCCGAAAAAAAAACATTCCATCGGAGATAAACAATCCTACCGGAAAAGAAACATGAAGGGTACTCGATTATTGGAAAACTCGAAGAACAATTAAATCTATCAACCCCACTAACTTACCAAAAGTGATTATCACAATAAGAATTGAAAGAATCATCTTGGAACAATCCGAACAACTTTGCAAAGAAAGAACAATCTTTTCTTTTGCCGAAAAAGAGGTAGAAGATGAAGAGAAAATCTAATGAAAGATGAAAAGACGTTGAAAGAGAAACGATAAACACCATCAAACAATCTTTTGAGCCTACAATTACACTAAAGCCTAATGCAAGAAATATCAAACGAGACACACCATTAAACCAATTAAATTGAAAACTATTAAAAGTACAACTTGACACAATAATATGTAACCAAAAAACCATGTGAAACTTGAACAAATATGAGTCGTATCAAAATACGTAATTAGCTAATTTGATTGATTAAATATAATTAATTGATTGATTATGTGAGAATACTATTTTATTTGTTTAATTAATTGATTATGCGATATTATAAAAACAGAAATCAATACTATAATAATACAAGTGAGTCTCTCCCACTTTGACGCACAAGCATTTTCGTGTTATAAGACTTTGTAAAACTTTATTAGATCTGGATGATACTGATGGCTCAGGTTTTCACCCAAAAAATCACTGCAAGCGTACAGTTAAGCACGTTGTAGTGGTTCGGTTATCGAATCCATAAGAACCAATGTCGTACAAAGAATTATCAGATGAAATACGGGCTAAGGCGGAAAAGAAAGTTTGAAAAAATGATGCTAAATTCGAAATCAAACAAAGAAAGCAAGCAAGTAACAACGAGTTGTGAATCAGTCAAAGAAAAACGCTGGGCACAAGGTGTTCTCAGGGAAATCATTTCATCATAATTGTAGATTACTAACGGGGAGACAATTAAGATCCAACTTAGCTTAATTCACAGGATTATAATTAACCTACTGTCGCAACGTTAATTATCTATGCTTAAGGATCCTAGACACTAACTTTCGTTGAGTTTCAAACCCTAAGCATGCATTCTAAACATGATTGAATTGCTCACAAAGCGCAGTAACATCAACTGTCATTGGTTAAAGACACTTTGCTCATTTAATCTCATTTTCAGCCATTCAAGCAATCACTTTTGGTGTATTGAATATCCTAAATTCAGAAACTAGGTCGCGAATCCAATTTCAGCATTAAACACAGAGATAAACGAAGATCAATAGATAATTCCCCAATCTAACAACCTAGCAATCACAAATTCATGAAATCCCCTATGAGAAACCCTAAACCCAACTAGGAAACTACTCACTCATGGCAATCAAAACAACACAAAATGGATTTGATGGAAACATTATGTATTGAATGATAAAACAAAGAGTAGATATAAGAATTCTTCTCCAACGAAGTACATATGAGTAGATCTCTCTCTCGCAGGTTACAAAGCTCAAAAATCTGTTTCAAAACTCCAAAATAGCATAATCTAACCTAAAAACGAGCATGGGTGTTGTAATATGTAATTTGGGTCTTCAATTTTCGATTTTGGTTCAAAATAAGTGGTTTTGGTCGCGTCTAGACAAAGATCGATCGATCCTTGTCCCACCAAGGGCAGGGATCGGTCGATCCTTGTCTTTCTGCCAAGTTACTCTACGCTTTCGTCTCTCGTTTCCAGCATGACAGGTGTTCACTAAAATGGCCATAACTTTTGATCGTACCGTTGGATTTCAATCAAACCACCTCCAAATTAAAGCTAAATCTTGTGGCTATCTTGTGTCAAAACTTCAGCTGGATCTAACGGTGGAAAGTCTGTCAAATAAGGCCAAACTTCTGACGTTTCAGCATGATTCTGCATTCCAAATATCCGTTTTTGGCCCAATTTGTTCAGTTTCTTTCCAAAGCAACCTAAAACCTATAAAAACACTAAAGAACACCAAAAGACTCCAAAAAGAACCAAATACATATTAAAACACCATTTATCTCGAATAAAATAGTGATAAAAACTGATAAAATACGAATATATCAGATACTCGATAAATTTTGATGCATTAATGGATGTCTTAAGACATAAAGTTACACAAGATTTACCGAGTTATATCGATGCCAGTTGTACACTTGATTGATTAAACAAGAAAAACACATTATTAGAAAACTAATTTAGTTGTCAAACCATGCTCGTACTACAACCACAAGCAGATATCCACATACAACGTTGGGTGTGATTGATCCCATCTCGCTCTTCGATCCTTCCCGACCCTCCATATTCCGGATTTCCATCTTATGAAGTAAAACTTCTTCTTCAAAAACACCAACTTGATAATCCAATTATGCTACTTCATCCACCAATGCTTCATCAATCCATTTAAATGCATTATTATTATTCATAAGCTAGACCGAAATTCTGGAAAATTTTGTGAGAAAATAGAGAGAAATTAACCCTTCGGTCGGTGGCATACATATATAAATAGTAACGACGATACAGATTAGGGTATGATTTTGAGATTCTTTCGGTGATTGACTCGCCACACCAACACCGGTTTGGGATTCCCGAGGTTATAACTCTTCCTCAACCACCACTCGAAATCGAAGTTCCTTCGGAAATGTTGCTCATTGTGAAAAGGGAGAGAGAGAGAGAGAGAGAGAGAGAGACTTTCGTAAATATGTCACAATGTTATTTTCATGACTTTCATAATTTTATATGGCTAATATCAACAAATATATCATAAAAGTATAAGGTGTTTCATGTACAATGATGAATATTATGGAAACTATCAGAGACTTTTTTCTTAGATTTTTAATTAACTAATAAATGTTATTAATGTCAATTCATTTGTTGTTATTAGTATGATGATGATCTTTTTTCGGTTTATTTCTTTTTTTGAAGAAAATTAGTTTGTTGTGTATAATCCACACCACTATAAAAGTCAATGCCTAATATAAATTTTTTTTTTGTATAATTCATACTTATTTATTTATTAAAATTAGTAAGTTAGTTACGTTTATCTCCCTAACTTTGTAAATTAATTACATTTTTTTTGTTTTTTCCCAAAAATTGCAAATAAGTTATACTTTATCGTACAAACAAAGAAAATCAAATAAAAAGCACATAATTATCTGTCTCAACCTTCCTGATATCACAACCACTAACTTTGGATAAGTTATCTCGACCACAAATGATGTCTTAAACGAAATACCATAGAAGCGACATTTTTAGGATACCATTTACATAAATGTTTAAACTTTTTATAATATCCTCTATAATCAAAGTATATGTTTATGGAAGGATTACCCATCGTCTCCTGAAAAAATTAATAAAAAACTCTATTAGCACTCTTAGATTTGCATCGATTTACCAAGTTTTTCCAGCAATACCAGTATATCTTACCAAGTTTCTCCAGTTATACAAGTCTTCACCTATTCAAGTTTTTCTAAGTTTTACTAAACGCAAACTTTAATATACAAACGAATCACTAGGATTAAACCATAATTCATCACACATCACTATTCAATTCAAAATCCTATTCAACCTAACCGTAAACCCAGTTTATCAACACCAATTTCAAATTTGATTGAAAATCCCCAAATTGCACAAACTCTTTTTCTTCTTTTTATATACTCAAATCAAGATCAAACTCCCATAAACTCTATCGATTTACCTAAAATACGATAAAACAAGAAGAATTGACTTCAATTTTGAAGCTTTATCTTCAATAGTGAAAGAGGA
Source organism: Anastatica hierochuntica (assembly GCA_900406275.1). Taxonomy (NCBI): domain Eukaryota; kingdom Viridiplantae; phylum Streptophyta; class Magnoliopsida; order Brassicales; family Brassicaceae; genus Anastatica; species Anastatica hierochuntica. Next base: position 1,338 of record OVAN01002070.1, on the reverse strand, counting down.
AGAAGAACGAGAGGATGATGGTGGATGTGGTCGATTTCGATCGAGTTCTTGAAGAACGACGAGAAAGAGAAGGAGAAGAGATAGAAGTGTTATGATTGGTCTAATTCTTCTATTTTGTTTAATAAAATAATCGTTTACTCATCTTTAGAATGGGCAAAATAGGATTTTCAGTTTTTCATTAAGAATAGAGAATAGGATCAAAAGCTGGAATATTCTTACTTGCAAAAGTAAGAGCCAAAATACTCTTCTGAAAAATAGAAATATTACAATTAAAAAAAAACGAAATAAAGGGCAAAATTACAAAAATAACAGAAGAAAGTTACAAAATTACAGACCCAACCACATTTTAATGGATAGTTCATATCCATACCCAGATCCGATGGATCATTTTTATTTATATTTCTTCTTAAGACAAAACTAAAAAATTCACAAGTCCTTTTCTACACAAAACCGTCGACCGTTTCCTCTCAATCCAAGAAGAAACAAAGCATAACTTGGAGAGATTAGCAACTTTTGGTAAGCGTAAAATCTATTTAGTGTTTTGCATGCTTTGATTTCGAGAATTTGAGTTCGGATTTGGGGTTTAAACGAGTGAAAATCTAATTTAGGGTTTGGGTTTTTAAAATCGAAGGTTTGTGGTAATGGCGCGAACGAAGAACGCAAATGTTCCTCTCGAACCAAGTGAGGAATCGACAGAGGATGTGACTAATTCGACGGAAGAGGTTGAGAATTCTGAAGCGAGAGAGGAAGAGCTATCGAAAGAGCCATCGGGTTCGGGTTCAGGTTCCGATGGGGAAGAAACGCCTGCTGAAGTGGTAAGTGTTTAAAATTTCGAAGTATTAAGTGAGATTTAGCATTACTATGTTGGTTGTTTTGAATTCGTGATTTTGTAAAAAAAAAGTACAACTTGGTAAGATTTGGTGGAATTTTGTAAATAGCAGGAATCAGAGGAAGAATCGGAAGAATCAGAGGAAGAAATAGTACCGTTAAAACCATTGAGCATGTAATTCTCTCCATTCGAATATGTGAAGACGGTGAAACTCTTCGGAAAGAGTAACATCAATAAGACGGTGAGGACGATCGAAAAGCTAATGTACAAACCGGGCGAGATGGCTTGGTTTTATGATCACCCA
>OVAN01002069.1:0-35712 GCA_900406275.1 Anastatica hierochuntica | reverse complement strand
ATACTCCTCATCAGAAACGTTCCGGTACATAGCCAATAAACGATCATCAAGCTGAACAACAACATAAGTACTTGACACAAAGAGAATGAGCAAATGCTCCATATCAAAAACAACCTATGTTTGACTTTCTACAAATGCTTATTATGTTAATATGAACAAAAGACTCTTAAATCACTAAGAGATAAACTTCAATTACATCTGAACATCAACACTGTAAAATCCCTAAACAGGTTAAGATACAACACAAGTTCTTCCCCAAAATTGGGACTCATCAGTGATCTGCAAGAGATTTGTGAAGGCTTAATTCCAAAATTGGGGGCTTTCTCAGCTCGATAAACCATTAACACGAAGGTCATTTCAAAATTGGATTCAAATTAGATCAGTAGTATGAAAGGGTACGAACCATTCCATCTTCAACCTCCTCAGGCAACGCAGAGCTGGAACCAACCCTAGATCTTTGCATAGCTTTGTAAGCTTGATTCTTCCCCATAGCTGATAAAATTTCAAAGATGACCCAGAAGATAAAGTCGCAAACTTTCTATCAGGAGAAAGATGAAATTCAAAAGGGAGAACGAAAGCTGAGAGAGAGAGAGAGAGAGAGAGATTGAGGATGATGAAGCTGTGAGGATTAATCTAGGTTTTGGAATTAACGGTCAAGAGAATTTAGGGATCTGTAGAGAAAGCAAGCTTGAGAGAGAGAGAAGAGAAGAGAAACTGTGAGGCAGGAAACGCACACGAGATTTTTAATTTCACCCCCAATTAAAAATTTATAAAAGGTTATCATTTCGGTTTTTGGATCGGTTCGGTTCGGATTAATTGAGTTTCGGATCCATAGAAGTATGAATCGTTCGGATTTTTAAAAATTCGGTTTAAGTGGAGTAGAACTAAAAAAATGTTAAATACCGAAACTACGAAAATATATCCGAAACATTTGTACAAGAAAATCAAATATTAATTCAAATTAAAAGCAAGTAAGGATTAAAATATTAATTAGATATAATTTTGAGAAATTCCCTTACATAGCACACTTTTGTGTTTTTTTGCCACATGTAGCATACAAGCCCAAAATTTCCAACCATAGCATATCTAACACACGGTATACCGAAAATGCCTCTGTCTAATTTTGGATTTAGGGTTTAGGATTTAGGGTTTAGGTTTTAGTGTTTAGGGTTTAGGGGTAGGAAAAATGAGAACCTTAAGCCATATTTTAAAAATGGTTAGGGGTAAAATGGTCATCTTAACATTTTAAAAATGCTACATATGGAAAACCCAAAGCCACATGCTAAATGTGTCCAAAAAATGAAAAAGTGTGCTATATTTGAGAATTGCCCTATAATTTTCGAACGTTCGATATTCGTTTCGGTTTGGTTATTCGATATATTTTTAGTTCCGATTTTCCTACAATTTGGTTTGGTTCCAACCATTATAATTTGGTTTGGTATAAATTAGGATTTTGGAATACGGTTAATTTGTCCACCCAAGGACTAATTACTAAATTATAATAATATAGTTTTGGAAATAATAAAACTTCAAAGCTATTTCTCAACTCGTATGACCGATTCATTCATTTGATTGTTTAATTCTTCTCAAAATCGAAGAGAGATCTCTCGACTCGAGTAGGTTCAGGTTTTGATTTTCTTCTTTCCTTCTTGAATACATGTTAAAGTTTCGATTTTTATTTGCTCTTTTGTAATCGATTCGTTTCCATTGTGTCGAAAGTTTGAGTTTTTAGGGTTCTAGTGAAGTTTTCTTAATGTTCAGCTTTGATTTGAGTTTATGGGTTTTTGTTTATGATGACATTGGTTGTATATGATCATATCTGAGTTCGTTGTTTCGTTTTCGACTTTTGTAGGAAGTTTCAGAGAGACCCAATTGATTTCGGATCTCAAGTAAGATGAGTGGAAGTGGAGAGAAAGTTTCTGGAACCACAAAGACACCTGCTGATTTCCTCAAATCGATCCGTGGGAGACCTGTTGTTGTTAAGCTTAACTCTGGTGTTGATTATCGAGGTGGGTTCTCTCTATATACCTTCTTCTTCTTCATATTGTAGCTATATAGCTTTGGTTCTGTAGTTCAGTTTTTGCAATTGAGGTTATTGAAGACTGTTCCTTTGGCCATGTCAGTATAACCAAAGAGTTGATTTCTTAAGCCCAAACCTATAACTTGTAGTTAGGCTACACTGTACATAGTTGGCAAGGAGATCTTTGAACTTGTGTTTACGGTTTCTATACTTTCATTGATCATTGCTTTGTTGTTTCATGATGATCAAGGCTCAAGGCCATGTAAGAGAGAACTATGTCCTAGATTAACTAGTACACATGCGAAACTACTTTTTTTCCTTCTTCTCAACTTGTTTTCTCTTATTGCTTGAGTCTAAGTTGCGGTCAAGCTTAAGTTTGAGTTATTGATCAAGAAATACGTTTTGCGCAGGTATTCTTACTTGTCTTGATGGTTATATGAACATAGCAATGGAGCAAACAGAGGAATATGTAAACGGGCAGCTGAAGAACAAATACGGTGATGCCTTTATCCGCGGAAACAATGGTAACTAAAATTCTCTCGTGTTCGTCCTCCTCTCAATCTTCTTCTTCTTTGTGCGATTCACTTTGTAAACCATTCTTATTATGTGTACAACTTTATGTGTACGGTTTTCTTTGGATGCAGTTCTTTACATCAGTACAGTGAAGAGGACTTCTGCGGATGGAGCCTAAAGCAGACGCATCATGATGCATTCATCAATGGTCATCTTGTGGCTGCCATTGTTGTTATCAGAGAGAACTTATTGCGCTAGGCATATGTATCAAACTGATTTTACCATTCTCATTGTTATCTTTGCACCAAAAAAACATAGGAATCTCACTTTGTAAAAGATTGGCAAGAATTTTACATAACCATACCAAATTATCGATAAATCTCACTCTCGAGCAACCGCAAGAACTTGCTTTCCAATGTTTTGTCCATTGTAAAGTCCAACAAGAGCAGCAGGACCATTCTCGAGTCCTTCAATGATGTCTTCAAAATATGTTATCTTCCCTTCTTTTACATATGGAAGCACAAACTCAAAGAACTTTGAGTATTGATCCATGAAGTCCATTGTAGTAAACCCTTGAATCTTTATCCTCTTGAAGATGATGTTTGGTAGATTTTGTACATTGTCTCCGGTTTCAAGGTGGTATTGAGAGATCATCCCGCATACAGCGATTCTTCCATACATTTTCATATTCAATAGTACCGCGTCAAGCATTTTGCCTCCCACATTCTCAAAGTATATGTCAATGCCTTTAGGGAAACATCTACAAGAATTGAATTGAGATCATGAGGGTTTGTTTCCATGTGATTCAAGAAACATAAAGTACAAGAAACTGATTTATAAAACCTCTTCAAGGTTGAATCAAGGTCATGCTCTTCCTTGTAGTTGAATGCATCATCAAAACCGAATTTGTTAAGCAAAAGATCAACCTTTTATCGGAACCAAAACAATGTAAGAGAAGTGTTTTGAAGCCTTTTGATGTATTTGATTTCAGAACCAAAGCCTAACCTTTTGTTTACTTCCAGCACTTCCAACAACATAACAACCCATCAGTTTAGCAAACTGACCCACAAGCTGACCAACAGCACCAGAAGCCGCAGAAACAAAGACTGTTTCTCCTTTCTTAGGTGAACATATTTCGTAGAACCCGGCATAAGCAGCCAAGCCTGGGATACCTATTGAGAAGGAAAAAACAGAGCTTTTAGGAGAAATAGGTCCACAACATTAGCATATATACCATTTGTAAGTTTCCGCAAATGTATAAGCCTGATACTAACCGAGGATTCCAGTATAGTAAGTGAGAGGAACATTGATATTGACATCGATTTTGAATGTATCAGTCAGGTTTATATGAGTACTATATGCCTCCCAATACACCAATCCCCAAACAAAGTCGCCTTTTGAAAAAGCCGGATCATCGGAATCTATCACCTTAGACACTCCAAGTCCAGTTATAGGCTGCAACAATGCATCAATCAAGAACAATGGCTAAGTAAAAAACTTGTGTAATTGTGTGTATTCTTGTTACCTTGCCAGGGACGTAAGCATCTAAAAGTGCTAAAGTTGAAGGATTTGGTTCCATCATGAGAATCCCCATGTAAGGGTCACAAGAAAAGTAAAGATTCTTCACAAGAACCTCGGCTGATCCGGGCTTAACCTTGAGTTCCAAGGTGTTTGAAGCTGTGACTATCATTAGATCAGATTCTTTTGGAACACCCTTCACATAATCTCTCAATATCACTTGCTTGTTCCTCACGGTAGTCTCCATTTTCCTCTGCTTCACTCTTTGGTAAAACCTATTGAGTCTTCAAAGTTTCATTAAGTTCATATTTCAAATCACTTGGTAAGATAGAAGATTAATGGTGTTGTCATCTATAGTCCGTTTATATGGCATGGTGATAATGACAAGTGAATGATAAAATATCACATATGTCGTGTAATGTTAGCCAGATATTGTACCTGCTCAATTATGTGATGTGACAATAGTATACTCTCATTTAATTAAACTTTTATGTGAAAAAATCAGCTTCAAAGTCAACTATACTTCATCTTCTTGAAAATCAACTTCCATACATCATCTTGAGAAGATGTTCAGTTTGATCACTTGTTATCAAGAATCACGTGGACATTCCTGAGTCTATCACATTTTGGGATGGGGATTTCTATATACAACACAAGTTTATCCAGCTTGAACTTTCGTTCTTTTGGAAATCTTTCCTTCCTTAGACGAATTAGAACCATGTCTTCAGACTCTAAAATAAGCTCTCTGCGTTTTTTATTGGCATGTCTTGCGTAAGCTTCAGTGCTTGATTCAATGTTCTTCTCAACATGTTCATGCAAAGAAATAATGTACTCGGCCTTGGCTTTTCCATCAAGATTAGCTTGTTCTTTCATAGGTAAAGGTAGAAAATCCAATTGAGTCAATGGACTAAACCCATATACTATCTGAAATGGCTGACTATCTTGAGGGGAATTCTACCACCTCTCACTGATATGATAAGGAGTGATGATGTGAAACATCTCAACGCTGATTTTTATCAAGTTCAAGGTGTATGTCTCCAACTACTTGATCTGTTCTTTCTCATGCGGCTTGAGATTATCCAAGTGATTTGAACTTCTTTTGGCAATAGAAAATCCTATAGAAAGCAAAAGGAAAATGGTTAAAATCATGAACTTGATTAATATCAAGAGGTGATGCAACGCAAAACCATGAAAGCGTTTGTTGATGGTCATCTAAACGAAACATATCGACCACGAGGATGATCGATATACTTAGATGTCAATCAACAAACACATTCAAGGGTTGCAAAAGAGAACTATAATGTTTGTAGAAGTTGCTTAAGATGTATAAAAAACAAGTTTGAGATTGTGCAAAGTACCTACTTACAAAAGAACATGAACCAAAGTCCAAAAACGAGAATATTCATAAGATATTCTTAAGCATATGCTTTGGAATAAACCCTTTTCTTCTTAGATTATTTGTGATGTTGAGTGTATTCTTACTCGCTAGCATGATGAAATTGAACTTCTTCTTGTGGCTTGATTAATCAATGTTTGATATTTGACCAAATACAATCTATTTGAATCGAACCGAACCGAACCGACTAACCGAACCATACTTTTAAAATTTATTGTTAAGCCATCGAAAGAAACCTTTATTACACAAAAAGGAATTTCTTTTTTTTTTGCTCTTCTTCTTCCTCACTGCGATCTCTCAATCAAAGTCTCTTCCTTTCTCTGTGTTCATCGATATTTCTCTCATTTCTCTACGACCCTTTTATGATCATCAGCCATGGATGAAGAATACGAAGTTATTGTTCTCGGAACCGGTCTTAAGGAGTGTATCCTCAGTGGTCTCCTCTCCGTCGATGGCGTCAAGGTCTCTCGATCTTCGATTCCTATTTGCTTTTTTGTCTCTTCTCTTGTCTTCCCGTTATCGATTTTTCGTTTATCCGCTTCGACCTGGATTCGATTATCAGATTAGATCTCCGATTGGGTGATCCGAGCAATGTTTGCTTCTGTGATGACTTCAAAGATATGAACTTTGATTGTTATGCGATTGCTTTTCTAGGGTTTTAGATTCTTGATTTCCCCATGATCTGATATTGATTATCTTAAGTAGATAAGACAAGCCTTTGTGTTAATAGTGTTGCTTTGTGGTTATTATGAGACTAGGTGCTTCACATGGATAGGAATGATTACTATGGTGGTGAATCAACATCACTTAATCTCAATCAGCTTTGGAAGAAGTTTAGGGGAGAAGAGAAAGCTCCTGCGCGTTTAGGTGCTAGCAGAGATTACAATGTTGACATGATGCCAAAGGTATTACACCTGCTTCTTGGTTTGTTTTCTTTTATCGCTTACGCTTTGTAACTTTTCGGCTCTCAATGTGATTGAGCAGTTTATGATGGGAAACGGGAAGCTTGTTCGTGTCCTTATTCATACAGATGTTACAAAGTATTTGTCTTTTAAAGCTGTTGATGGAAGCTATGTTTTCGTTAAAGGAAAGGTATAAGCTTCTCGTTGATGAATTGGTTTTAGATTTCTACAAAATCATGTCCCCAATAACTCGTTAAACTGTTGATGAACATTTTCCTACAGGTTCAAAAGGTGCCAGCTACTCCTATGGAGGCCTTGAAATCTCCTCTCATGGGCATTTTCGAGAAACGTCGAGCTGGAAAGTTTTTCAGTTATGTTCAGGATTACGACGAGAAGGACCCGAAAACACATAATGGGATGGATTTGAATAGAGTTACTACAAAGGAACTGATTGCGTAAGCTGGTCTTCTGATATTACGATGTCATTGACATTCAAGTGATATTGCTATATGTGGCTAACCATTTAGTTGATACTCTGGCAGGAAATTTGGACTTGATGACAACACCATCGACTTTATTGGTCACGCTGTGGCACTTCACAGGGATGACCAACATCTCAATCAACCTGCCATGGATACTGTAATGAGAATGAAGGTGAATTTTTGTAAGGCTTGTCTCCCTTGTTTTAGCAGTTCTGAAGTAGTCAGTTGACAGTCTTGCTTTAAAATTGTTGGTTAGCTCTATGCGGAATCTCTTGCGCGTTTCCAAGGAGGCTCTCCATATATTTACCCTCTCTATGGTTTGGGAGAACTACCACAGGTATTTCTGTCGTATTTATTTTTACCTTCGTTGCTTTACCTTCTCTGAAATGTTGGGTAGTTATTTCTTGATTTTTCTGCAACTTCTTGCTCAGGCATTTGCAAGACTTAGTGCTGTCTATGGTGGCACATATATGTTGAACAAACCCGAGTGCAAGGTATGTTCTCTTCCTCATCGATACAGCTTTTTGTTTTTTTTTCTTCCTTGTGGTTTACGACTGCAAGAGGTGGAAGAACTGTGAGATTTACAATTGTATGGACGCTGGACTCATAAATAGTGCAATGTAAATCTTATGCCAGGTAGAGTTTGATGAGGAAGGTAAGGTTATTGGTGTAACATCCGAGGGAGAGACTGCCAAATGCAAAAAGGTTGTGTGTGACCCGTCCTACCTGCCGAACAAGGTATTATTGCTGCTCTTAGCATGTTTAAACCTTCAATTATGATTTAGATGTGTCCATGCAGTTTTGTTCAGGAATTGTAATTTAACATCTATTCCTTTTTCTGGTTATTTATATACGAATGTGGGATGTTTATGATATGATTAATTAATCACATTCATGCAGGTTAGGAAGATTGGCAGGGTTGCTCGAGCCATCGCCATTATGAGCCACCCTATTCCAAACACCAATGATTCTCACTCAGTGCAAGTCATCATACCTCAGAAGCAGTTGGCCCGCAAATCAGACATGTGAGTCATTTTTTCTCGTTTTCTTTTACTTCGATAAGCCAGTGGCTGAAAGGAAGTGAAATGCCTGGTGCATGTCTTTATTCTTCTTTACTGTGGTACCTAATCACCATCTTGATTACACTGACAGGTATGTCTTCTGTTGTTCGTACTCCCACAACGTTGCTCCCAAGGGAAAATTCATCGCATTTGTGTCTACAGATGCAGAGACTGATAACCCTCAAACCGAACTAAAGCCCGGAGTTGATCTTTTGGGTCCTGTTGATGAGATATTCTACGACATGTACGATAGATACGAGCCTGTCAACGAGCCCACTTTAGACAACTGCTTTATATCAACGGTTAGTCTCTCTATTGCTGCTTTCGTCAAGTCAAGTGGCTTTGCACTTTTGCAGTTTCTAACTCATTGGCCTTGTCCTTGCAGAGCTATGATGCTACAACACACTTTGAGACAACTGTTGCGGATGTGTTGAATATGTATACCCTAATCACCGGAAAGGTAAACTGTTCTGATAATCGCAATGAGATAGAAAAGAAAAAACTCGGGTTTAGCTGACATCTTTCACATCAATTTTTTGTTTTGTTATCATGATGCAGCAACTGGACCTAAGTGTTGATCTAAGTGCAGCAAGTGCAGCAGAGGAATGAGGAAAACCGCATGGATCGCTCTCTCTTTCTCTCTACTGATCAATATGTTTTCCTTAAATCTCCTCTTACTCAATTCTTCTTTTTCCAGTCTCTTTTGCTTTTGATGTTTGAAGACAGAATCAAACCGATCATCATGTTCTGAAGTCAGAACATTGTGTCTCCGTTTAATGTTGGATTCATCGGTTAAAGACTTATATAAATGTTCTTTTAGAAAACTTAACTCTGTTTTAGCTTCTTGCATTTGTCTTCTCTGTTCCTTTTGTTTACTGACAAGTGATTTATCTATTATCCTTACTAATATATATTGTTTTTTGATTGGGTAATTAAACAAAATAATAGTGGTTCGCCTAATTTTGGATTTCATCAACATAACTTTGGTCTCATATTCACTACAGCTATGTATAAAGGCAAAAATTTGTAGATTAGAAATAGTTTTGTATATATAAGCTTTATTTTTTCATTTAAAGAACAAAATGGTTTCGTGGTGTAGTTGGTTATCACGTCAGTCTAACACACTGAAGGTCTCCGGTTCGAACCCGGGCGAAGCCAAAACAAATTTTTCTAAATTTTTTGAATGATAATGTAACAAAAAAATGTATCGCCGTTGCCGGGGATCGAACCCGGGTCACCCGCGTGACAGGCGGGAATACTTACCACTATACTACAACGACTTTTGTTCGTTTGAAAACAATTTGTTTATAAAACTTATTGAATTATTGTTAAAAGATCAAGACAATCAAAAAGAATAATACGTGTCTTGATGAATTAGATCGTTTCTTTGTGGATTTATAGACGACCGATCCGATCTTGAATTTTTGGTCCATGTAGAGACCAAAGATCTTGAACGACGGTGCGGCAAAGCAACTCAAAAAGATAAAGAAGTATCGCGAATTTTTTCATACTCGAACTAAATTTGAAATGTCATTTGTACAAATAAAATTCCCTTCATTACACGATTTCTCCATCCTTTAAGTATAAAGAAATCATTGTATTTGCCACTAGAACGTGCTTATTATTCAAGATTTTACTCATCAAAAAAAGTCTTCTATGATTTATGCTTATTTTGTTTTGTTTTGTTTGCTTGTTTTTTTTTTTTTTAGTTTGTCTTCGAGAGAATCTCTTTTTGAGTTGTGTACACAAGTTGATCAGCTAATCATTAATAGTTTAGGGTTATTGCCCTTTTCTGAACTTAGTAAAGTTATGAGCTATATTTAGTAACCATTTACATAACAAATCACACAAGTGACGAAACAATACCATGATGAGTAATACAAGGTACCAAATTATATTTACTTTTTTGTTTTCTTTGGTCGACACTCACTCAATCAATAATTATTAAAAAAAATAGTTGACTCTTTGCGGAGAAAAGTTACTTAACACTCCACAAATTATTTCTATATTTATAATTTGGTAATTCGTATGAAATATCATACGTAATTAAAATAATATGACTAATACAACAGAATTTGTAGACCTTTTCATAAATTTTAATATAGATGTTTTTATATTATTTGGTATAGTACAATCTGTCGAGCATACAACATTCTTTAAATATACATTTTCTAAATACTAGTAGACTTTTTTATCATGCCCATTAATAATAGTATTTAAACAAAGTTGAAAAAAATATAACAATGTTGGTGAGAGAATCATTAGAAAACAACTCTTCAACGTAAAACATTTAAAAGAAAATTATGATTTAATAAGAAAAGCCAAAAAGCATGCAATATTTTCGTGGATTCGGGTGTAATATTATCGGGACTTGTTTGTTTCCATCTTTAAAGGCTAAAACTACGAAAAGATTCATATATATAAAAATGGTCTTCTAGAAGGCAAAAAACATTTCTCATATTTTATTTTTATAGCACAATAATTTTTTTCTTTTTTTTGCTTATTACTAATGTTTATATACCAAATACCTATAAAATATCTTGTGACACAACTATGGTCGTTTTTTTTGTTGATAATAGTCCGTGAGACTCTAATCTCCTCAAAACGGGATCAGACCATATAAGATATTCGTTTTTGACGAACCAACTCTTCCCAATGCAGTTCGAACCCGTAGAGCAAAAATAAAAATTAATAAAAGCTTGCCTTACACAACATTTGTGGCGATTTCAATCGTTTCTATAAAATTTATGTTTCTTTGAGAAAGGGGAAACAACGAGATAAAGACAAGACCCGATTTTTTTTTGTCCAAAGTTTATATAATTCAACCAAGAACATAAATATAATTAAATAAAAAGTTAGTGTCACTTCATAAGTTGATATAAGGTCTCTTCATAATATATATTATTGACTTTTAACGATAAAAGAAAAATTCATATTATGAAGCCAATAATTATAAGAAAACAAAATATTGAACAGAAGAAGATGAATAAGTTGTCTTCTCTAGAGTAATTTTGTATTTCTTAAAATGTATCTATAGAAATGGAGAAGTCATCTATTATTATGAATCTCAAACCTTAGGGTTTATGTACAATGCATATGCATTGATATATATATGTTCCTCATTGATTGCGTTTTGTCACTTCATCACCGCGTCGTTCGAGTTTTTGTTATAGTTTGTTGGTTCAATTTAATGTTTTAAAAACTATTGGACCGATCTTGCTTCTTGTCAATTTTAGTTCACAAGCAGAAAAAAGTATTATTACATTTTAACGAATATAACGAAAACATAAGAACATATGTAATTAACCATTAGCACTCAACGATTCCTTAGTATTTGTTATATACTTATGCGGTATAAGATTTTAACTAGTTATTCAAGTGGTGTGTTAAGCTTTATGGACTTCCGACTTAAAAGTCTAATAAATGGATTGGTTAAAGTTTTTTGTATATATAAACTAAAATCTCTTTCAAATAACGACCTAAAATATCGATCCCTAAAACGTCATTTGGAAATTAATGATAGTTTTTTTAACCATATATTTAAGTACATATTGATAGACTAACTTTAAATCATATCGGATTAGAATATGTGGATCGGTATGTCATGTTAAGTTATACGGACTTTCGACTCAAATAAATTGGTAGTACATATTGGCTTATCCCTCTTGTATACTAATTAAGATCTTTAAATTCATATGGTTTTTAAATTATGAATGTCTTTTTTGTCAACAACTGGATCACAACAGACCGGTCTTATAGCCAATTAGATCCATATATTTCTTCCACTCTGTGGTATAAGAGCATCAGTATTGGTGAACCCATCGGGGGTTCACCCAAAAAAAAATTGATTTTTATTTTTTTTTCGTTTTTAAAAAAAAATAAAGAAAAATAAAATCGGACCAATGGGGTGTCGCCACGTGGCGAACCTCTTATGATTCGGGTTCATTCGAAAGAGCTCGGGTTCTTCGGGTTTTGTGTTTTTTTTCTTGATTTGTGTGTGAACCCCGCATTGAACTCTTAATGCGGGTGCTCTAAGAAGGTCAAACGCCGGTGACTGAGGATTGACTCTGGAGACTCAATCACCATACTACAATGTCTTTGGCACCAAAGTTAGATTTTCTTCTGCAAATAAATTGGTTATTAGTAATTGAATTTTGATCTCAAGTAAAAATTTGAAATCTATATGCGGAAAAAAGATAGGCCGAAGATATTTATCTATTGATTGACATTTTTAAATTGTTCCCGAAAGAAACAATGAGGGACGTGAACACGACGATGCATGGTCCATATGCCACCGTTGAGATAAGATAGTAGAAGATAAGTCATCGTATCCACATGGACTTCTTCTAGAAACCTTTTATCTAAGAATAAAACAATATCGTTTCATAATATATATCTAGTGCGAATTTTTTTTTTTGAGTGAATCAAAATTCTCACGGCATTTCACGTAATTTAATGCGTCTACATTCAAAAATATAAACAAGAAATTTTTGGGAGAAAATTGAGTGGTCCATATTTGGAGAAATGAAACCGTTCGTTCAATGATTTAGAGAGACAAGCAAAGTATGGATGCTTTTTTTTCACCAAAAAAACATATTATGAAGGTTCCCTTATGGGTAAAGGAGGTGAAAAAACATAGCAAGTAATAAAATCAGTGGTTTTAAAATTTTAGTTTTGTATGAAAAAATAATTTAATTTTGTTTTATAAAAAGTGTCCTTTTATATTTTAGATATAATTTTGTAAGAAAAATTTTGGTTTTAACCTCACTAATATAATGTATTAGCATAAAAAAATAAATTTTTACAGTTTTCTTAGTATATACGATAAATGTTTACCACGGAGTATTAGCCATGATAATAGACTCATGAATTTTTTTTAAAAATTATAATTTGGATTGCCAGCCTATATGCTTGTAACTTAAATTAATACTTATTCAAAATTTTTTATTATATATATATATATATTATTTTTTTGTCAGCAATCCGGACCACAACAGGCTGACTCGGTGGTCCTAATTCTAGTACCAGAAAATTTGTCCTCACATATGAGGAGTCCGGATAACAAAAGGCCGATCCAGTAGCCCATAAGTCCCTTATACGGATACGCGCATATATGTGCAACCGGAAATTCGAGGTTTCGAACCTCCGAATTTGGTGAGCTGAGCGCCTGCCACTAGACTAAAGGTCTCGCTCTTATTGTATTTCTATAATTCTTTTTATGAAAAGATCAAAAATAAAAGAAATGAGAATAAGATAATTATTTCTATTCAACCAAAAAAGAAGAAAAAAAATGAAGAAGAAGAAGATAATTATGTAAGGACGTCGTCTTCTTCAATGTCTTATCCCTTATAAAAAGGCTCTTCTGCCACTTCGTTTTTACCAATCGCATCTTCTTGAGTGTCTCTCACACAAATTCACATATCTATCAAAATCAAAATCATCAGAATCTTTCTCTTTCAAGAAGCTTCTAATTATGGGAGTGTCGAAGAAGAAAGGAGGAGACTTTCATACTCTTCCTCTAGGTTTAATCCCAAGTTTGCCGGAAGAATTAGCAATGGAGTGTTTGGTTCGAGTTCCTTTCGAGTTTCATTCTTCCATGAGATCTGTTTGTCGCTCATGGCGAAGCTTAATCTCTAATCGTTCTTTTAACTGTGAAAGACGGAACTTTTGTAAAGCTGAATCTCTTCTCTGTCTTGTTCAACCTCTGACTCCGCCGTCATCGTCTCCGGTGGATTCTTCTCCGGTTGACGGTGAGAGCGGTGAGAAGAAGAAAGAAGAAGAAGAAGAAGGTGAGTCTCAGCAGCAGCAGCAGACGCGTGTTTCTGGAACGCCACTTTACGGTTTAAGCGTTTATAACGCAACGCTAGACACGTGGCACCGAATCGCGTTTCCTGAACGAATCCCTTTGTTCTGCGAGTGCGTTTCGATTCAAGACGCGGGAAAAGTGTTGTTGATTGGCGGGTGGGATCCGGAGACGTTACAGCCGGTGAGAGATGTTTTTGTTCTCGATTTCTTCGCCAGAGAAGGAAGCGGACGGGGGTGGAGACGAGGGAAGCCGATGTCGGCGGCTAGATCGTTTTTCGCCTGCGCGTCTGTCGGTTCGACGAAGGTTTATGTTGCCGGAGGTCACGACGATCAGAAAAACGCTATCCGATCAGCGGAAGTTTACGACGTGGAGAAAGACGAGTGGACGACGATTGCTCCGATGGCGGAAGGAAGAGACGAGTGCCACGGTTTTGCGATGGCGTCAGATCTAGGATTTTGCGTTTTGAGCGGTTACGGAACGGAGACGCAGGGCCAATTCCGATCCGACGCCGAGATCTACGATCCGATTTCAAATTCATGGTCTGGAGTCGAAAATGTCTGGCCATTTCCCGATCTAAGCCCGAGAGGTCGAACCGCCGCAGCTACCGAATCCGCCGGAGATTTCAGAGGATGTAAGTTATGGTGTTTCATCGACAGCGAGCGACAGAGTCAGCCTCGTTGGGAAATCGAAGACGATTCGATGAAATGGAAGCTGGTTATGGAGACGATTCGGCTTCCGGTGACGACGATGACTTCCGTTTTCGCGGGAAGCTTTAGTGGTCAAGCGTTGGCAATGATTGGCGGCGGAGGCCAAGAAAATGGGACGATGATGATGGCGAAGACGACGGAGACGAAGAAGAAGAAAGACGAGAAGTGGAGCCACGTCAGCATCCCCTCTGGTTTTTCGAGTCTCCCTTTCTCTTATTCTTCAATCTACGTCTAAAAGAGAATCTCTCTATCTTAAAACAATTTTGACTTAAGTCAACGTCTTATAATATATAGTTACAATATAAAATATTAGTAACGATGTAAAAAGAATGGTAATTTTGGAGATGTAAAAATTGTGATAAAATTACAATTATGACTCTAGTAAAAAACCATCTTAAAGCAATTGCCATTCATCTTCACGTTCTTCACCATCACCAAAGAGATCTCTAGAAGTACCTGTGATGGTTTCTGCAACTCCTCCACAGTTACTCCTTTTGTGGGATTGAGATACAGTGAACAGCGGCGCGCCATTAGATTCCCCGGCTAACTTCGTTGCTCGGATGCAGAAATCATCAAAATCATCTGCAAGACCGAAGCTCGGAAAATATAAGACTAAAGCCAAACTGTAAGACCGATTGTTCTACCGCGTAGAAACGAGGAAATATACCTTTGTCGTTGCAATAGAATCCGAGAGCTAGTGATGGGTCGAGTGACTCCAAGGGTACATAATGGAGAGTACTGTAGTAGATTTAGTAGGAGTGAATCAATCATGTAGAGAGACAGGAAACTAAATGAGGCCAGAAAAATTGATCAATCAAACTCACTTGCAATGGTAAGACGATGTGTCAACGTCTTTATTTTCTTTATTAACTTTCACTACCTATCAAACCATTAGGGGTAAGGTTTCAATCACTGAGTCGAAAATGTGAGATGAAAGCACATGAACGGATAAAGATCAAGCCCCGAAACCAATTAGACAATACATGAATTTAATGTGACGGAGACAATATAAGGAAGATGGACCACATTGGTGTTTTCAATTTCAAATCAAAGCATGCCAGATCAAATGTTTTGTTTTGGATTTGTTTGATTTCGAAAAATAAGGATTTGTGAGAAAGAAAACCTGTTGAACATGATGCGGATCAAGGTAGAAACCTTTGTCTTCTTGAACTCCAACTATGTATGTTGATGCACCTGGTTTGCCGCCCAAAATGCCGAGGCTTTGAGGAAATGTGAAAGTGGCTATCAGCGACGGAATGTACCTGAAAACAAATTTAGACCCCTATATTTTCAGAAAGATTTCAAGGATTGCATAGCCAAATCCGATAATATATCAGTCCCGCACACAAACTCCGCTACCATGTATCATGTGGTGGGTTTATGGTTCTCAAATTTTGAGACGTCTAGTACATATGATCAAGCAGGCAATTTGATAAAACCACACACCTCGGGTTCACTTTGTCAAGTCCAAGAACAAGTGGGACCAAGAGAAGAATTGGCTCCCATTCAGACTCTCCTGAAGAAAATTCCAAGCATGATCTGGTGACATCTTCCGTACAGAGAATTGGAGCTCCACCTCTCTCTCCATCTTCGTTGCCAGAAACGATATGAACAGCCATGGAAAGCGAACGGTGTTTAGCATCAGTTTCTTCTCTTTTCTTCCGAGCTAATGATTCCCACGCTCGGCAAACAGCATATGGTCCTACCCATGACCCAGCAGCCAGGCCATAAGATTCCCCCACTAGTATAAGATTGTGAATCGAGAATGCTGAAACCTCGGAGTCACCAAAAGATTCTAAGATCTCAAAGTATTCCTCTTCAGGGGGCTGCATTTTCAAACCAAACAAGCTCATCTTATGATCAACCAGATTTGTGTTTCTAGTACTGCATTTTCAGTTACTAAGGTATAGACTCGATAAGACAACTAACCACGGAATCTTTTTTCCTCCAAGACCTTCCTAGCCTTTGGAATAGCAGTGCCTGTTAAAGATATGGGGTTAAGGCCATAAGTTAAGCAATTTTAAGCCCCAAAACAAAGGATAATAACTACTGGCAAAAGCACACCTGTGCGAAAAGCATCTGACTGCTTCGGAGCATACAACCCCAGTTAACATCACTACTGTAAGTTGTGTCCCCTATAGGCTTAAAACCTGTAAAAATAACACAATGAGTATTCTGTGAAACACTTTTCTGCTGGCTTATAAGTGAATATACAAACCTCTGCGATATGTCATCAGTATTAAGGATGAAAAGTCTTGTCTAAATGCATCCAATACATGACCAGCATTTGCTTCTTCTGAGGATTCACTCTCTGAGATTCTATAACAGACACCCAGGAGCCATATTTCACTTGTACTGCTAGAAAGACCAGTCTTACTCGGCCCTAAAACACGATCTTGAAATCTCCTGATCGCCCCACTAGCCATAGAAGCTGTCTTTTCAATTACTGTCCAACTAGCATAAGCTGGCTTATGCTCTGATGTTGAAGTCTCCCTATTCTGCACGTTCGGGCATAACGACAAGTTCGACTGGTTATCCGTAAATGCTGAATCTGAAACTAGAGAGGATGTTGGGGGGTTTTCATCCGCGCTTGATGAAGAACACTTTGAAGGAAGAAACCTATCACATATAGCCTTCATTACCTAGAAAATAAAAGCACCAAAAAAATGCAAAAACATGTCTGTCTCATAGTTTGTTCTCACTATTACAATCCATTTCAATCATGCCTAAAAATTTTCCTCTTACTTGAAATTTAGGAATCTAAAAGGATCTAATCAACATAACAATTCAGATAAAAAGTCATCATAAGTACTCAAATCCGATATGCAAAATCACCAAATCGAAAACAATCGACTCGTGGATCTACAGTAATCAACAATTGATCAATCAGTCAACTCATTACTCGTAACACACACCAGATCATAAGCATAAAGCTCAAAAGGAAACAAAGAGTACAAGCTCGATTTAACAACGAAACGAACACAGCTTCATAGGCCGATTCAGAGAATGCTTTTGTTTTTTCCACAGAACTTTCGAATTTCGAACAGAGCATAAAAAGATGGATCACCTGATTAAAAACCAAATCGAATCCTTCAAGCTGACTAGTTACGACGGAGATAAGACCTCAAGACGACGGAGACGAGAAACGGAGAAGAAGACGATCGATTTTCGTCTGTTTCTCTCTCTTCTCTTTTAGACGTAAAAATCGTTGGCTTCGAATTTGGATAATCTCTATCTCTGGGTTTGATATGCAACTAAAACTGATAACAATTCAATAAAGTTTTATTAATTAGCTCCGACATTAAATGAGTAAAATAATTTTAATACATAGTTTAGGCTGGGGAAATGTTAATGCGATTCTGTTAATATTAATCTCATTTAGTGTGTGTATATAATACTTCGGGTCAATCCACTGCACTAAAGCCCAATTATGTTTAATTGGATATCCGAAATTATTGGGCCTACGTCGCACATTTAAATGACATTTTTACCCTTTTAAACCGAACTTTTAAAATCTCCACCAAGGAAGAAAAATTATAACTGCCGCCCTTTCTACTTCGCGCCTTTTACAACAATCTTTAAATTTTCTTTCTTCTTCTTCTTCTTCTTCATTGATCATATGATTCATCGCCATTGATGATCTCCATTGATGATTCATCGCCGTTATATATGAATTGTGATACTTGACCGTTGAATTGTGAGAAAACCGCTGTTAACCGGTGTGTTTGGTGATATAAAAACCACTTAAACCGTATCGGTTTGCAAATAAGTGTAGACTTTTGTTGTTGTATACTATAACGTAAAGATGTAATCCGGTTTAACCGGTGTTTGGTTGTTTAAATGACGAAAATCTCGGACCCGGTTTGTGAATTTAGGACGATAACCAAAGACCGGTTTGATCTATCTGTAACTCCAAGTTGTATTAAGCACGTGATTCTCCTGGGCTGCGAGTTATATGGTGCTCGCATCCCTAGGCTAGTGAGTTTGTATTGGTTTGATACACACGCGCTGATGACCGACGGTGGATTTGTTTTGCCGGTGGTGGGTTATGTGGGCCCGTAGCTCACCTACCTAACTAATTTGTTATTCTTTTTTAAAAAAGTTGAGCTTAAAAGTAATTTACTATATTTTAAAACTAATAATTTAATACTAACTAAAAGGAAATCATATAAAACATGTGTTGGAATGAAATGTTATATTATATATTTAAAAGTGAATTTGATAGAAAACCATAAAAAAATATTATTTAAGTTTGGGGATTAAAAACATATTAATAAAATATTATGGTGATTTTACAAAATTATCTTCCGCTTTAAAACAAATAAACCTTAAAAAATTGAAAGGGTTGAAAGGTTAAATTTTTGTTGAAAAAAGGATAGAAAATTAATTAATTGTTTTTTCTCGGTTATTTGTTGTAATTATTCTATTTTTAAATCTATTAAAATATTTAACAATGCCAAAGAATAAAAAATTTTGAACATTAATTGAGACTAAAAAGTCGACAAAAATTTAGTTATAACAAAAAGATGATTTCAAAATATATTTAAGAAAAAAAAAAGAAGTCTTTATCAAAGGACAATAAGAAATAAGCATAATAAAAAAAAATTAAGCTCAACATAAATATGTTGAATAACTCGAAAACTGATAAAAAAAGTTGCTTTAAAAATAATTAAGCTCAACAGATTTATGTTGAAGATTTCGAAGATTTGTAAAAATATATTTGATTTAAATTTGAAACCATAAAATCCAAAATCAATGTGTAAATTTCTCTTTATTTTATGATTATATCTCTAAGTTTTACCGGTTTTAGTCGGTTACCACCAAAGTTGTTGGATCTGTTTACTTAGAGGTTTAGTATTTAAAAGAGAGATTAAACGAATCAACGAGCCCACTCGCCTCTCCACAACTTCCTTCTACATCTTTATTTCGAATCTGAATTTGGATCTCGTGTTCTTCATCGAGCTCATCGGAGGATGAAGGTTGTTGACAAGATCAAATCGGCGACGGAGGAAGGCAAAACAGTCTTCTCCTTTGAGTTTTTTCCGCCGAAGACGGAGGATGGCGTCGAGAATCTCTTCGAACGAATGGATCGATTGGTCTCTTACGGACCATCTTTCTGCGATATCACTTGGGGTGCCGGAGGATCCACCGCCGATCTAACACTCGAGATCGCTTCAAGGATGCAGAATGTTATCTGCGTCGAGACGATGATGCATCTCACTTGTACTAACATGCCGGTCGAGAAGATTGATCACGCTCTGGAAACTATTAGATCTAATGGTATACAGAATGTGCTTGCTCTTAGAGGAGATCCGCCTCATGGGCAGGATAAATTTGTTCAGGTCGAAGGTGGGTTCGCTTGTGCTTTGGATCTGGTGAATCACATTCGAAGCAAGTATGGTGATTACTTTGGAATCACTGTTGCTGGTTATCCTGGTATCTAATCGCCTTTTCTTTTCATCATTTTCATTGGTTAATGTCTTGTGTTAGTGTTCTGATTTGATCTCTTGATTTGGATTAGAGGCTCATCCTGATGTTATTGAAGCTAATGGTCTTGCCACACCTGAATCTTATCAGAATGATCTTGCTTACCTTAAGAAAAAGGTTCAGATTTTGTGATGAGTTTGTATTTTGTGTGTTGTTGGATTGTGTTGTCTTGATCTGATGGATTAAGTGGGTTGGTTTGTGGAACAGGTTGATGCTGGAGCAGATCTGATTGTAACTCAGCTTTTCTATGATACTGATAACTTCCTTAAATTTGTGAACGATTGTCGGCAAATCGGGATAAATTGTCCCATTGTTCCTGGGATTATGCCCATTTCCAACTACAAGGGGTTCTTGCGTATGACTGGTTTCTGCAAGACCAAGGTATATTGCTACCTCTTACTTTGATTATCGAACACATGCTTTTAGTGTATTTTAAGCATTACTAACATCAGTGATGATATATGCTTGCACTCTAGAAAAATGTTGTCTTTGTACCTAAATGCTTAAAAGTATATCGAGTTTAGTGTAGCTATGTGGTTGCATATTGATCATATATGATTAGGATGATGTTTTTGTTTTATCCTTCTACTTCGATTAATACTTTGCTGTTATTGCTGTAGATACCTGCTGAGCTTACTGCTGCCTTAGAGCCTATTAAGGACAATGAAGAAGCTGTTAAAGCTTATGGTATCCACTTTGGAACAGAAATGTGCAAAAAGATTTTGGCCCATGGAATCACTACCCTTCATCTCTACACGTTGAACATGGACAGATCAGCTATTGGAATATTAAAGGTTGTTACTCATTTCCTTTTGACGATTTTTTTTTCCTAGTAAAACTTAACACAGAGCATTGTGAACACCAGAGAATCTAACCATTGTGCTGAAACTGCAGAACCTTGGTCTGATCGATGAGTCAAAAATTTCTCGTTCTTTACCTTGGAGACGCCCTGCAAATGTTTTCCGTACTAAGGAAGATGTTCGCCCCATTTTCTGGTAACGTGCACTTTTTTTATTTTGTTGCTCTGATTTTGTCTCATCAATTGATGCAGTCTTAAACTTCTGTTCAGCGAGGAGAATAATACCGTTGGTTTCTTTCTGAATCTTTGCAGGGCAAACCGTCCAAAGAGCTACATATCTAGAACAAAGGGCTGGAATGACTTCCCACAGGGACGTTGGGGTGATTCACGCAGTGCATCATATGGCACACTTTCGGATTATCAGGTACCGCATATTCATTATTCATTAGTTTTCTGACAGTCTATTTTAGGATTCTGTTGACTTGAGTCGTTTTTCTTATTTGCCTGTGATTGTATAGCTTATTGTTATTTTCCCTATCATTATACAGAGATGCCATTTTTCTCTCTTTTATTGAACATTGAGTAATGCTGATCTCACTGCTTGTGTTGATAGTTCATGCGCCCACGAGCACGTGACAACAAGCTTCAGCAAGAATGGGTTGTCCCGTTGAAGAGTATTGAAGATGTTCAAGAGGTAGCCTTGCCTTTACTGACATTCATTGAAACTGTTTCATTGTCTTTGACTTCATACTCGCTTATTAATTATCTTGTTAAACTCTCACAAAACAGAAATTCAAAGAGCTTTGCCTTGGGAATTTGAAAAGCAGTCCATGGTCGGAATTAGATGGACTCCAGCCAGAGACTAAGATAATAAACGAGCAGCTCGGTAACATCAACTCCAGTGGCTTCCTGACTATCAATAGCCAACCATTAGTCAACGCAGCCAAATCTGAGACCCCAGCTATCGGTAATGAATTTATATTTTTGTTCACATTACAATAACAGTCTTTCAGATTCATATACCTCTTTGCTTTTCCGAAACACATCAAACCTATCGATGGATGATTGATTTTCACTGTTTATGAAAATCCGTTTATTGAGTTTCTGTTCTTAAGATTATAGCAAAAAAACTTTTATTTGCAATTGGTCTCAGGATGGGGTGGTCCTGGTGGTTACGTCTACCAGAAGGCGTATCTAGAGTTCTTCTGCTCAAAGGATAAGTTAGACGCCCTTGTGGAGAAAGCCAAAGCTTTTCCTTCCATCACCTACATGGCCGTAAACAAAGCAGAGGATTGGGTATCAAACATTGGTCAGTCCGATGTGAATGCAGTTACTTGGGGAGTGTTCCCAGCCAAGGAGATTATTCAACCAACAATAGTCGATCCAGCGAGCTTCAAAGTCTGGAAAGATGAAGCTTTTGAGATTTGGTCAAGAAGCTGGGCTAACTTGTACCCAGAAGATGACCCTTCAAGAAAGTTGCTCGAGGAGGTAAAGGATCTTCTTCTCTTCTTTTCTTAGACCAGACTGGTTTAGATTATAAGCTGTAATGATAAATCTTATTCGAATGTGCAGGTGAAGAACAGCTACTATTTGGTAAGCTTAGTGGACAACGATTACATCAACGGCGATATCTTCTCTGTCTTTGCTTGATCTCTGAGAAAACCAACATGGTGAAGAAGAGGAAACATTCAATTTCAGCGATTTGTTTTTTGTAACCTTTCTCAAGATATTTGTGATTCCAAATAACCTTTTTATTGATGAATCAATATAATTTTCATTGCAATGAAAATTTTGCCTTAGTGCTTTTGTTAGTGCTTTTGTTCTCTGTGTCTCTTTGTCAAAACTTGCATCAAGAACTGCCAACATTTCTTAAAGTTTCCGAAGTAACTAGACCAGATTGAACAGAAAATACAAGACTTCAACAACTCCATTGTTCATCTTCTGCAAATATTGATGCTCGACTTATTCAAGGTCAACACATAGTGTTTATAAAAGGATCCAAATCTTTGCTAACAACGAGAAAAGAAACAAGCAGTGTACAATCTCAAGAACAGTGCGGGATAAAATGCATAACACAGCAACAAAGAGAATCTGAAATCAATAGTCGTCTCCCTTGGAGAGAACTTCTTTGCAAGTAGGTCGAAGCAAGATGGTGTGTTCGAACTGTGAAACATAGCTCCCCTTCACATCACACAGAGGAGGATACGGCTGAAATCAAAAAGAAAAAGAAAAACAGAGAGAAAGGTTAGACCTTTTTCTCTTCTCAGGCTTTGACTGAGCAAGAATGAAATGTGATAATTTTAAGCCTGTGGTTTTGGTTAGATGTGAGAAGAGTTACCTGAACAACGCCAGAGTCGCATAGATTCTTTAGAGCCATCAAATATTTGGTTTCACCAATGCGGTCCAAATAGCGTCTGCAGAACGCGAGAGTCGAGAAATTCTTGTTGATGGTGGCAAGGAGCTGTTTTGCTCTAGGCAACCTCAATGGGACATGGCCAACATCAAAGTTCTTCATGTAATGACTACATTCCAAGTCTTCTCTCACGAATCCTTTCCCTGAAATACACGACAAAGACAGAGGATTGGTTATTAGTGAATCCCAGAGATGCAGTGACTTCTCTTTAATAGCTGGTGTCCGAATTTCTTTACCGGTTGATCCAAAGGTTTCGATGGCATAAAATTCGCCCTCTTCCATCTTTGTCTGCTCTCCTCCTTTAACGATAGGAACAGATTTTCCAGCATGTATCTGATAAGGTCCAATGCTATGGCCATTCAAGTTTCGGATGCTTTTAACTGCCAAAATGACAAAACAGGTTAAGGTTTATCACATCAACACCGCCATTGATGTAACAGTAGTTATCAGATTTGACATCAGATATCAGTACCTTGGAAGACCTTTCCATTGATTTCAACCTCATACGACTCCATGACCTCCTGAATTGCAGCACCAATATCGCAGAGACGAACATCGATCCCAGCTTCCTGAACAAGGCACAAAACCCATATTATACAGTTCCTAACATGTCACTTTCACACTGAGCATAAGCAGAATTCAGTTGAATTTCCATTGTAGCAAATGAAAGAGAAGAGAAAGATCAAAAGGATCGAGAGCAGGGAGTTTTAGCAAACAGGAACAGTCAGCACCTTGATACCGGTATATGTAGCTTCACGAGAGGCTTCCAAGAGAGGATCATACATAGGATTGAACGCAACTGTAAATGCACAGTCAATTATACGTCCTGCAAAAAAAAAGAGATGTTAGTTTTTATCCGACAATTATAAAGAGGAAAAACAAAAACATTAAAGAGATTTAGCCGTCCGCCATACCATCAATATGTGTTCCAAAATCTAATTTCATAACATCATCATACTGAAGTACAGTCTTATCTCCAGAGTTCGGAGTCCAATGAGCAGCGACCCTGAAAGTTAAAAGTCATTAGAGAAACATGACAAAGGACGAAGAAGAGAAAACTGTTGATAGAAAGAAAAAGTTCATAACCAACCAATTCAAAGAGCATCCTGTAGGGAATGCAATACCAGCTTGAAGACCATTTTCTGATATCAGCTTACGAACAGTATTCTCTAAGGTCTCACATATATCAGTCATCAACATTCCAGGCTTCACTATGCTTCTGACATACTTCCGAACCTGAAAACAAAAAAAAATATCAGAAAAATTCTCTCAAAGCCGATTCAAAACGAGAGCAGAGAAACAACAATCTACGATCATTCTCTTGGAAAAAATATCAACCTGACGATGAACTTCTGCAGCTTGGCGTACAGAGTTATAAATTGGCTTCTCCAAACGTTCCAATTCTCTCTTCTCTTCAGATGTTGTTCTCCACAAATTGCTACATCACAATCACAAAGACCAATACCAAAATCATAAAATGCCGGCACAAAAAGTGCGAGAAAAGATCATAACCGAATAGTCTACCAATCCGCAAAACCGACTGTCTACTGCATACTGTAACATATGAAAGATTTCTCTAAAACCAATCCACAAAGATGAACAGAGTTGTGAAGTAACTTACTCATCCTTATACTGTTGGATTTCACCTTCAGGAAAGTCTCCGGATGGAAAGAGCTCGGCGACAGGGATTGAAGGTGGATCAGTCTGTTGAGGAAGTTCCTTCTTCTTCCTGCAACATAATCAAAACCACCATTAAAGCAAACACCAAAAGTTACAAGATACACAAAACACAAAAGAAGCAAAACCATCTCTTACTTGCTTTTATTCTTCTTCTTCTTCTTCTTTGTTGAACTCTCAGCTTAGAAAGAGAAAACACAAGTGTTAAATTAATCAACCATGAAATCGAATCTCCATCCAACAATAACGCATAAAGATAGCAAAAAGGATCGATTTTTTCCTAATGGGTAAAGAAATTTACAGAAGCAAAACTCAATTTGATCAAATCAGAAGAAGACCCAAAATCAAAATTATTCACCTTTACTTCCTTGCTCTTCTTCTTCATCGTTCTCGTTTTTTCCATCTTCTGTAATCTCAAGCTTCTTCAAAAGCTCAGATTCCGATTGTTTCTCTTTTCCGTTAGACGATTCTCCGCCGTCATTATCCACCGCCGGAGGAGCTAAAACAACATCGGCGTTTTCACTCGCCATTTTCAATCGATTCTCTCACTCTTGACAAACAAATCACTAACGAAAAATACAAATCGTAAAGCAGAAGAAGAAAACACTTTGATGAGAATCGGAGAGAAAAAGCTATGCACTCGAAGACGACGAAGAAGAAGAAAACAAAGTTGCAAGTCTTCTCCTTTTTACCATTTTACCCCTTTTACTTTTCACGTCTTTCGTTTGTCGAAAACCCTTAAGATTTTTGCGAATTTGCAATATTAGACAGCTAAACTATTTTGTTTACAATAACAACCCCTCATGTCAATTGGCCTTTTCTGTTAATGGGCCGAGCTTATTTTTTAATGCTGATTAATTTATTTATCTGCTTGAGAAAAAAAACAAAATTTACATTTAGTTTGATTATGGTATAAGATTCATTCAAGTCTCGATCTCTTTCTCAAAACTATATAATATCATTCACATATGCTAATTAATTAATTTCATTACTTAGGGAAAAAATCATATCGTTTGTTTATAAAAGTATGCAATACCTTTATGAGTTTTTTTCTCCATATAATTAAACCAATTTGCTTCAAAACGAAAAAGACTTTTAAAAATTTGATTTATCATATTAATATCCAACTAATGAAAGTTGGTTTTTATTAGACGAAATCAAAAGAAAAAAAAAGAAGTCATTGAAAATTAATAAAGAATGAGTAAAAACATGCATTAAAACAAGAAGTAAAATTTTGTAAGTTCTTGTTTTAGGGTTTCATTCAAAAGCCCACATATTCTCTTTGCGTATAGCTTCTTCTTCCTCGGGTGTAAAATCGTTTTCAATGTTGAAAGTTTTGCGGATTTCTTCAGGAGTTTTACCTTTGATCATGTCAGCAACTGTTTGACAAGCAAGATCAAGAAGGCTTTGAATGTTTAAGTAATTCGCAGCAAGAATTAGTTCGTAGAGCGTAGATTGATCCACTTTCATGAACTCATTGTCCCACTTCTTGACTTCTTCTTTAGTCTCTTCCGATGATGAATCATTGTTGTTGTTGATGTGTTTCTTGCAATACTCAATCACTTTCACGAGGATCTTGCTTGTAACGTTAGCAAGTGGGACTCCATTAGTGATGCAATTGTCTTCGATAAGATGAGCAATGGTTTGTGATTGAAGTGCTATTGCTTCATCAACTTCAAAGGATTCACCATCGGAGGTTTTTAATATGATCTTCTTTGACATTGTTCTTGGTTTGTTTCGTTGTTGTGTAGAGATTTGATGAGAGATTTTATTAGAATTTGAGAAGAGAACGATATGAAATTTTCACAAGGTTGTCAACTTTATTTATAGAGAGCCAAAGTCGGTGTGTTGTTATTATACAATCTCCTTTTTAAAATATGGAAAATAGTTTTACTCTAACAAATAGTATTTTTGATCGACTCCTTTTGAAAAAGGAAATTGCCATTAACAAACCCTAAATAGATTAGGGTTTACTATTAATCAACCCTAATCAATATAATTACAAAGCATACAAGTGACCCAACAAAAAAATTTTTATCACAAAGCATATAATATAGGTTTGAGATAGAAATTAAGTAATGGAACACAATTTAATATATAAAGAAGGATATTATTAAAATTTTAAAAATTCAAATAATATATATAGCTTACATTCTTAATTAAAAAAAAATCGTTTTAGATGGTTTTCATTATAGTCTAACGAGTGGCTACGTGAGCAATGAGCATATATTCAAGAATTGCTCTAAGAACGAAATAAAATTTCCGTTACATCCCACTTCTTGAGTTTTTCTTTAGTCTCTTCGGATGAAGAAGAAGACATCATCATCAAATTTATCATATTATCATCATTAGAACTATATATATGACATAAGGTTTTCCTTTATAATATGGGCATAATCAAATTTTGATAACATTTTCTTCTAAGTAACCTACACTTCAATAAGAAGTATATAAACTTTCTGATAATGTTTAAAGAATCTGTTTGGTAATGTTTAGATACGAATTAACTTGGTACTCGGCAATGACATTTGTGGTTTTCGAAATTTCTCTTTAACTAAAATACATTGAGCTTAGGTTTCTTATTTAATAACCAAAAAAATCAATGATAATTGTTATAAAAAAAAAAAAAAAAAAATCCCAAAAAACCCTATATATTACATTGTACTCTTCTCCTTTGAGACTTGGATGTGGAAATTGGATGAAGAAACTATGGGAAGTGTGATTAGATCCCTTTTGGTTTGCAGTATCATATCACTATACCTTACCTTCACTTCCACCATTTCAAGAAACTCCACTTTCTCTAGAAAATTCTCCAAATGCTTCAACTCTTCATAAGTTCCTCGATAACCAAGAACATGCAACACCTTCACTTGGTTCGGAGGCAAAGAAACATCGCATGTGTAACCTCTTAGATCCTAAAGAAGCACAAATCAAGAACATCGATGTAAATGGATTAACCAATATAAGTTTATATATATATACATAGACATTTATTCATGGACTAGTGAAATATATACCGCGATGATTAAAGTTTCAAGCTTTGGAGATTGCTTAAGTAGATTTGGCAACAGTTGCCAACCTTTTTCGTCGATACTCCCAAATGATAACTTATTCAAATTGTTGAACATCGGTAGCCCATTACAACATGAGCAAATAAACTGAAAACACACAAACACACACACATAAATTTCAAGAATCTTTAAGCTCTTTAAAAAAAAAAACTTACTAGCAAACTTACTTCAACCGAATTTGGAGATAGGTGGAGGATCTGGACATTGCTTATCGCCATAACCAAACTCGTTACATCCATCCTTCTCGTTGCATCTATCCTTAGAACGATCATAAGATTAAGCTTAGCTTCCACAAGGGATCCAAAGTCACAATTTGGATAATTACTCATGACACAATCAGAGTAGTCAATGTAGATAAGTTTTGGGGTGTCAAATGACATATAGCTAGAGAATAAAACCGAAGAAGAAGAACCATAGCGACGTAGTGATAGTCTCTTGAGGGTTGGACTAGATATGATCTTCAAATCTCTTGTAGACCAATCGTGCTTTACTGATAACTCCTCAAGCACGGGGCAACCAGGAAGAATATAATCTTCAAGATCACCAGATTCAAACCAAACTAAATCTATGATGAGAGTCTTAAGAACCGGAAGAAGAAACATATCTTGAGTAAGCTTTCCGACATAGAATTGTGTTCCTAATGTCAGCTTAACGAGTGTCTTGCTCCTAAAGAGCTCAAGACAAGGCCAAAAACAAAGCCGAGAGGGTAATTTTACGGGTAATTTTAGTATTAGTTCGACTTCCTCAACACCTCGTTCTAACACATTACATATCCATCGACAAGCCATTTCTTCATTGCTAATGTCACATCTTAAAGAGAATTTCTTGACCGGTGAATCACATTGCAAAGCTAGTGTTCCATCAACAAACCTTTCGAATACATGTTCACGCACGCGTTGACTCGACAACGGGTAGGCCACAGAAGCATCGAACTCAAGACTTTGCACCAATCTAAACACATTCCTCCATCTTTCTGAGAGAAAAGTTGTCGAAGCAGCCTCTTTTGTCGGAACTAAAGACAAGATGTATCCAAGAAGCTCGTCTGGGAGACAGCTGATTTCATCTCTCGAGCTAGTGTCCAAACTTTTGGTATTGCTTGTAACGTTAGTGATGCAATCATCTTCAATAAGATGAGCAATCGTTTGTGATTGATGTATTATTGCTTCATCAACCTCAAAGGATTCACCATCGGAGGTTTTTAATACAATCTTCTTTGACATCGTTCTTGGTTTGTTCGTTGTTGTGGAGAGATTTACTCTTAAGAAAATTTGATGAAAGATTTATTAGAATTTGAGAGGAGGGCGATATGAAATCTCACAAGGTTGTCGACTTCATTTATAGAGAGACAAAGTTTTACTCTTATCAAAAAGAAAAAGTCCTAAACCCTAAAGGAAATATAACTGGTTAAACCAATTAAGCCATAAAGAAGGATATTATTAAAAAAAAGTTCAAACAATATATTACACTGCACAGAAGGCGATGTATAATCTATACTAATAAAATTGAAGTACCAATATAAAATTAACTTTGTTGTAATGTGGTATATAACATAAAATGTCACTCTATTTATAATTAATTATAGGTAATTCATTAATAAAATTTTGGTCATTTTAAATTATTAGAATATTCCACTAATTTTATCCAAAAATATTCATTATGATATATTGGTCAAAGATATAGTTAACCAGATATAGAATTTAATGAAATTGTATTTAAGTTAATAATAAAAATTAAACTATAAAATTTATAAAAAATCTTATAAAATTTATAAAAAAATTAATACATAAGAATTTAAAATTTCTAAAAAAATCGAAACGGTCGGACGGATGAAACTCTAGTATAACTTAAATTCTTAATAAAAAAAAAAATCTTTTTACGGTTTTCATAATAAATACGTTGATTGTTATTTATCAAAAAAAAATGTTGATTGTCTTTTAAATCTAACTATCATCAATTCATCACTGCCTTTGCCATTTTCCTCACTGCCTTCTGTCATCACTCTCTTTACCTCTTCCTTTTTCAAGATCAGCGATGGTCGTATCTGATTAGATTTTCGTTTTCTCCAAGGTATCATTCTCCGATTTTTGTTTTTGATCTTGTCTTGCATATACCATAGGTGTTACATATAGAGTAGAAACCTAAATTGCAGTTTCTTATTTCCCCAATATATGCACGTCTTAGGTTATTAATCGATTAGCGTCTACAAATGGATTACAAAACTTGGTATTGCCGCATCTCCAAAATTAGTGTCGTTTGTTAAATTGTAGAAAGTTTAAAGAATCGTATTGCTCTGAAAACCATGACTTACTATCTGCATCGGTGGAATTTAACCGTAGAGCTATTGTAGTGGTCGACGGTTTCTATATTGGTGAAAAAGATAGGATCAACGAAAAAATTATACTCGCCGAAGCTTTTCATTCCTTTAGCGGTACACCTAATTTACCCATATTGGTCCTACATTCAGTGCTTTACAAAGTGAGAGAATTTATCATGAATCTCACTGCAAAGAATCAAGAAGAGACTTGTCATTCAAGTCAAGTAGACTTCTTCCCGGAAACATTTCGGTATATTGCTTCCGATGATTCAATCATTTGTTCAATACTTCATGAGGTGGGGACGATCATATAGGCATATACATGTTGAGATCTATTTTGATGCTTTATGATTGAAATTCTATAGACTAATTGATTTTGCCAAGCGAAAGTTTGAGTTTCGACCATATAGAAACTCTACTTAATATTGGTGTAACATGTTATACTCATGCATGCATGTATTGATTAATTCGTTGGTGTAATTGTGTTAAAGCTTTGGTGCAACGCAAGTTTGTATACAAATCGATATTTGTTACTATGAAACGGATATCAACTGCCACATTGGTCATTTCGAATAACATAAATGATCAAATAATGCTATAAAGAATATAGTACTTAATATGTCATGATTAAGTAATAATATTTGTGTTACAAAACATAAAAGCACTAAAAGAGTCATTGAACATTCCTATACTTACGTGTGTGAGTGTGATTTATCTAGTGACGTTGGTTTAAATGGAACATTTTTTAATCAAGTCATTAAACCTATTTTAGCTTTTTTCAAGATTAATTTCCTATTTTACAAATATTACCATCCCGGTCCAATTCTATCCGAATTTGAAATTGGATCAAGTTTAGAAGAAACAAAGTCCGGTTCGGCCCATTTAAGGCCCAACTTGTAATTTACGGCCCGAACATTCACGAGTGGCATTTCTGCAAATATCTCCACCTTCCTTCCCTCCCCCTCCGTAAACGGTTGCACACGAAGCGAGGAGGTAGCCACCGAGTTAGATGACCCGATCCGATACGACCAGACCCGATCCGACCCAACTCGTTTGTGTATAAATATAACACGAAATGGGTAAAGCAAAGGTGGAAAATCATGAACGTAGGTCTGTATACGAAGAGAAGAAAATTAGCTAACAAAACATTATAATTTTTTTTTTTTTATTTATATCTTTTTTTCCATATAAAAAGCTTCAAAAAAATATACAAAATCATGGTCGTAAGAGAGATTTAAGAGCAAAAAAAATTAAAAAGAAAATAAAATTCCTTAAAACTGCGAGCGTGTTGTTTGTTAGGCTTTAGTGAAAACGAAGATGATGAAGGAAGAAGAAGAAGAAGAAGCAACAGTAATATCCAACGACGACAATACGAATATTTATAGTTGCAGTGATTCTGATAACAATCGTATCGGAGACGACGACGACGATAATAATAACTTTAACAATAATATCAATCAGATCAGTAAAGTATGGGGAACATGGGAGGATCTTGTGTTAACATGCGCCGTTAAACGCCATGGTTCTTTGGATTGGGACTCCGTCGCTAAGGAGGTTCAGTCGCGAGTTTCCATCGACGCTTCTCCCGGAAATTGCAGGCTTAAGTTTCGAGATCTTAAGCGACGGTTCCAAGATTCCGGCGGAGACGACGGAGAGAGAAATAACGAAACGACGGCGGTTGAGGATGGTGAAATCCCTTGGCTCGAGGAGTTACGTAGTCTTCGTGTGGCGGAGCTCCGGCGTGAGGTTCAGCGGTGTGACGACTCCATATTGTACGGAACGGAGAGTCTCTATTTCTCCGCCGCTGGATCTGAGTTTTTTTTTTTTAATTAACATTTTTTCTTTGTTTTTTGATTAGGTCGCTTCAGTTAAAAGTTAAGAAATTAGAGGAGGAGAGAGACGAAAATGACGGAGACAATAAACCAGATCTAGAAGCCGCCGCTAAATCTTTACCGGCGAAGCTAAACCGAGAAACGACGGAGTCTGACCGGGATAATCGATCGATGAACGAGTCGAACTCGACAGCCTCCGTCGATAAAATCGCCGATCACGACCGATTAGGCGGAGATAAAATGGTTCGCCCAGATCCCGATCCGGCATATAAGGCGGCGGCGGCGGCGGTGGCGCCGGTGAAGGAGGAAGAAGGAACGGTTAGTAAAGGATCGGAAATGAGTGACTCCGGCGAGTTGGACGAATCGGGAACGTCCACAGGTCGTGGGAAGAGGAAAGGACGGAGAAGCAAGAGCGGCGAGGATAGTAGTTTCCGCAGCGGAAGCGGCGGCGATATCAAATCTTCCTGCAATAAATCACAGCCGTTGATTGAAATTATTGAGATGATACGGTCTCATCCTAGTGGATCCTTGTTCGAATCCCGTCTTCGTAGCCAGGTAAGCAAAATTCTTTATTTTCCTCCATTTTTTTTAATTACATATTTTTCCCTTACTTTTCTACGTTATCAAAATTTTCCCCATGCTTAAAAACTAAAATTAAATAATTTTTTTAACACAAAGTTAAAAAATATGGTTTATACCTTAATTTTTTGTCCCCTTTAAATGTTGACAACAATTATTCTAAAGCTTCTTACAGTAAAAAGTTTAAAACGTTAACATAATGCATTCTATAATATAATATTATTTTCATAATAAAACTTATTAAAAAGGACTCAAGATATAGTATTATTCTAAAATGAAAAGTTTATACTTTGAGAATAATTGTCTATGCAACTTAAAATTTAAACTCTCATTATATCTTTATGTTTTAGCGGTAGATTTGTTGTTTTCTTAAGACGACCAAAAAAATATTATGAGAAATTGTCCACATATTGTTCCAATATAATAATGGACCACTCCTATATATTATATGAAATAATATTTTCACTTTTTTTCGATCATTACGCTTTATTGTTTCTTATTCGCTATAATATTTTTAGTTAACCTTTTACAGTTATGACATTTAAAAAGTATAAAAAATTCTTTATATGGTAGCAAATCTATTTTTTATGCTAACGTGTTGAAGTAGTCATCTTTTAAATCTCACTTCCATAATCCGATTAAATTCTTATCAACGTTATTCTTGTTACACAACACACAGAGAAATTTCGTCTACGCGAAATTTGTCATTTACTATATATTTTTGTTATCTATTTTATCATATGGTCATATAACATTGGACACCTGGCAGCTTCCTGTTGAATCATGGCTTTGTCGTGTCTTTTAAGATATGGTCAACTTATTGACTTTTTCTTTAGCCGCCCTTAAGGCCGACAGTTATTGGGCTTTAATTGGGCCTTAAGCCCATTTCTTCTCTCATCTCTATTTATCTTTGCAGGTGACTAAGGATTATAGGCGTTTGATTAAGCAGCATTTGGACATTAAGACAATAGAGAAGAAGTTGGAGAAAGGATGTTATGTTTCTTCAAGCCTCTCTTTTTACAGAGACGTTAAGCTTCTTTTCACAAACGCCATTGTTTTCTTTCCTCCATCTTCCTCAGAATCCATGGCTGCACAAGAACTGAGAACGCTCGTTTCTAATGAAGTAAAGAAACAAACCGGTTTCGTCAAAGCAGAGGATGAATCAGCGGTTTCTAGAGAGAAATCCTCTGTTCCTCCACTTGTTGTATGTAAGAAGAAGGGTTCTGCTTCGAAAAAGACGACTCCTTCTTCGAGCTCAAAGCAAAAAGATGAGAAGAAACCTCAGGATGTTTCAGAGGAAAAGACTGTGACTACTAGTACTACTACTGCTGGTGCTAGAAGCTCGAGGAGAGCGAGTAAAGGTATCGCTGTTGTTGCGAAAGAGACCAAAACGGGAAGAGCGAAGAGTAATAGCAAGAAACAAACGGATTTAAAAACAGAGTCATCAGATGATGAGGAGGAGAAGGAAGAGTCTTCTAAAACAGAGAAGAAGACAGCGATCGATAAGAAAAAGAGTATGGCTGATTTCTTGAAGAGAATAAAGAAGAATTCTCCAGAGAAAGGGAAAGAAACAACGAGTAGTAAAAATCCGAAGAAGAACGATGGAAATGTTAAGAAAGAGAACAATAAAGGGAAACCGAGGGAATTGAGGAGTAACAGCACGGGTAAAAAGAAGGTCGAGGTAGAGAATAATGGCAATAAGAGTTCATCGAAACGAAAACAACCGAAGAAAGAAGCCGAGGCTACGGGGAAAAGAGGTAGAGAATCCGAAAAAGACAGTAATAGTAAACAGCCAAACAAGAGAAGCAGAAGATGAAAATGGATTTGTATTTGTACATTTGAATGTGACAGAAAAAAGTATTGATCAGTCCTCTTAGCATATGTTTTTTTTTTGGGAAGGACCTATAGATCATGTTAGATGTTTACTCTCCATAGTTGCTACCAGTTTAGTCTTTATTTAACCGGAATTTTGTTTGTTAAAGTGGTCACACTGATCAATCGCAACGACTAGCGATCAAAATTTTAAATCCGTGACGAGAAACTTGCGACTACAAAAGGGACAACGAAAAAATTACGGCAACTGAAAATGTTGTCACTTGTTACTGGTTAGTTTGTTCCACACCCGGTTCAAGAAAACCTAAAAGCTAACAACGGTTTAATTCGATGGACGAGCTTGTTAAGGACCATATAACGCAAAAACCCAAAAAGGTAAGGCCTTAAAAGTCAATATTTGCCCAAATTTTGTTTGCTAATAAGGCCTTTGTGATATTGGGCTAGAGCACACTTCCATTGACTTTGAGTTATTTTTCAAAGCCTAAATTATTAATTTTATGTAGTATTAGATACTTTTATCCCTCTCCATAATTAGAGACGAGATTAGCGAGGAAAGAAGAAAAATCAAAATGCCAAGTTGGCTTCCAATGATAATTTGATGATTTAAGGCAAGTCCAAAAAGGTTTGCATACAAAAAATATTATTTAATTTTACATTTGTAACCTCTAGATTTTATCATAATTATCATGGAAACTCCAGAAAAGTTTGGGGGAAAATAGTTAAATATCTTATCTTTTTAGGACCATTGCGAAATATCGAAACTTATGTAGTTTCTAGGAAAATTATAAGAAGAGACTGTCTTCAAAATTGTTCCACGGACTTGGCTCCACTTTTCTTGACTGTTACGAGTTTACTCTTCAACTGTTCAACACATTAATTCTTTATCCATTTCGTGTCGGCTTTATTTTTATCCAATATTGTGAGTTATTATACGTACATAATTAATATTATAATCATCACTTAGGCAAAGATGAAATGATTGTTGTGATATAATGTATTTATGACCAATTCAATACTCTCTTTGTTTCAAAATTTTAGATGTTTTAGAGAAAAAAATGTTTAAGAAATAGACATTTTAGATTTCTATGCATGTTTTAATAATTAATGATAATGAATTTTTAACTTAAAAAATTTATAAATGATATTATTAGTTAAAATTATGGTAAATTTTTTATACAAGAAACAATGTGTTTATAGTCACACTTAAAATTTTCTTTTTGGGGTGATTTCAAAAATGACTTAAAAATGTTAGTCAAACACAAAAATAACTTTCTCTCTCTTCTTTTTTTAAAATACCAAAAT
>OVAN01002068.1:0-35714 GCA_900406275.1 Anastatica hierochuntica | reverse complement strand
TTTTTGAAAAACAAACAATACAAAGGTGTATTTTTGTAAGTCTCCCTTAAACAATTCTCTCGGCTAAATTAAAGATAACCGGATTAGACAAGTATCCCAGATACAGTATAACAAACCGACTCAAACCAAATATTGAAATTGGTATATAAAACTCAAATCAGAAATTTACATACAGCAGCATTATGAAAATTGGAAAATACCAAAAAAAAAACAAACATCAAATCCTGCAAGCCATTGGTTCTGTATTGGTACAATCTAAACCAAACCGGAAATCAAGATTAGCAAACCAAAAACAATCCACTGTACAATCTATCTCAAAGCTTATAGTGACTCTTTTGAAGTGGAATCTGTGTGACATGAACCATTAGCCTGACGATCTGAGTAAGGTCTAATGAAAGATCGTCTCCACCAAACCTCGAAAGCTCTTTGAAGATTCGGACATCCATCACCTCCGTTGAGAAAACTCCCGAGCCATGACAGTAGAATGCTCTGCTGATCTTCCAACGGCAATGTCAGTATCGTCCGTCCAATTCCTTCCTCTACTAGTTTACCATCGAACGATCTGCAACCGTGTTGTAGCCAATTATAGTCGTTGAACAATGGTTGCAACCATGTGGTTAACAGCAAAAGCCGAGTGTCTTTTGAAGGCAACAATTCTCCTCTCCCAATCCCTATGAAGAGCCGAGATGTTACACGGCTTATGTGGTAACGGGACATCAAAGGAAGCTTCTCGTGTAACAAAGCGAGCTCCTTTTGGTTTGCCCATGTGATTGAAAACTCCTCTGCAGCTTGTCTTTCCGCTAATATATCAAGCAGCCACGTGAGGTTATCAGCTTCAACCGCAATCTGTTTGGTATCGGGCTCGGGTTTTTCTCCCTCTGAAGCTTGTCTGAACAGAGACAAGATTGAATCTAAGCAGTTTTGGCAAGAGGAATAGATTGTTTCGTTGAAGTTATCAGCTACATTGGCTCCATTCTGTTCCCTGAGAAGCTTCAGGACGATAGATTTCATCTCACGACGACTTTTTTCTTCTTTGCTTCTTAGAACAAGCTCAATGATGCGTGAGAGCGTCTCTTTCGGTGGATCAACAGCACTAGAAGCAACTCGTTTGAGAACAGGCGTGACACCAACTCCTTCGGTTTTTAGTCTAAGAATCGTTGAGATAACTTTCTCCTCTTCTTCTTCCCCAACCCAAGGCACAGCTTCCAAGTAATCTAAACAAGATTGTATACAAGAACCGAAACCAAGAAGCTCTGCAACCTGCAACAGCAACAACAACAACAACAATCAAGTCCTTAAGAAACTCCCTAAAGCTCTAAAGTTACCAAATTGAGCCATTTCAATGATCATCAACACCATAAAGACCAGAGAATCTAAGAGAGATTAAGCTGCAATACCTTGAGGACACGGAGGACTCTGCTTACATTCTGTTTCATAAGCCTTTGCTTCATATCTTTACAATACATAAGACCAATGGTCTCAACGTAAATCTCAGCATCTTCACAGCTCTCAATCTCAAGACACGAGAAAACAGAATCTTTCTCAGCGAGTTTCTTGTCAAAGAAACTACTATGATCAACCAAAACTTTCTTGTGAACACTAAGCTTCACACAGAAGCCTTGTTTCCCAACCAAGATCACTTTAGCATCACTAGTTCCTGGTTCACCAAACTCAATCGCTACTTTCCTCGGCAAAGTCTCAACCTTTTGTCTCTGAGGTCTCTCTTGAATCGTTGCAGGAACAGCAATACTATGAACAGTAGTGTCTGAATTACTCAAGTTCTGTTGATGCTCATCTGAAGCTATGACGGATCTAATGGTGGTCGATGATGGTTTCTTCTCCGTCGTTGTTGGTGATTGTCTAGGTTTCGAAGCTTGATGATGAGGAGGAGGAGGAGATTGTTTGTGTTTGGTAAGAGAGTTGTGAGATTTAAGAGTCTTTTGAAAAGCTACAGGAGAAGGACAACACCAGAAACCTTCAGGAGTTACAGCTACTGGAACATTCCTTATCTTCGTTGTTTGTTCTACTTTCGAAATCTTGATCTCAGCCATTGTTGATGATTCAGTATAGAGAGAAAGAGAGAAACTTTCACACCATTAATAGAAAGAAAACGAAACCCACCAAGCTAAAAAACGAAGATCCAAAACAGAGAGGCACGAATCAATCGGAGAAATTGGGGGAGAAAGCAAAAAAAACAAAACCCTAGAAATCAGAATAAAGAATCAGTGAGTTCTTAAAGATCTAAAGAAACCCAGAAAGCTAAGAATGATAGAGAAGGTAATAATGGTGTTGAAGAAATCAAAGAAGCAAGCTTTAACAAAAATATCATTACCAAAAAGAAAGATCGAAATTTCAAAGGAAAGCAAGAAAGGAAAAGAGAGAATCAAATGGGTTGTCTCTTACGATTCCTTTATCTTCACTTTACCTTTGTCTCCTCCTCACTCACTCTCTCTCTCTCTTTCTCTATCGTATGATTTTGATAATTACATGTGTTTGTGGGCCTTTGAAACAAAAAATATTCTTCTTCTCTCTCTTTCTCTCTCTCTAAACATTACTTTATCGATTTCTCAGTGACCCGACAGCCACGCCATCTCAATCTCTCTCCATCGTTATTGCTGTTTAAAATTTTAGAATTTGTGGAAATCCCGTGATTGATCAAAGATTAATTAATGTTTCTGTCAGAAAGTCAGTTGATCGATTTCTTGAAAATGTGATTATTGCAGATTAATGTATACATGCTTATAAGAAATTTTCAACGTGGTGCAAAAGAGGACCGTTAGTCATGACAACATATGTAACGGAAAGATTTGTAAAGTATTGTATTTGTAGTTGTTTCTCAAAATTTGTAATAGCAGTACTAATATTTTAGACGATTAATAAAAAAAAATTTGGAATTTTGATTCATTAAATACTAATCAAAATTTTAAAGTTTTTGAAATGTTTAAAAGTTGTTGTGTGTTTTTTTGTTCATAGTTCATTGTGGGGACATATGATTCTTGATGATGGTTTACAAAACAAGCCGTCCCTTTTCTTGATACATTAATAATGGCACAAGCCACATGATATACATTAAATATGGAATTAATATTGGTAACAAGGATTAACACCATTAAATCATTTATTTATTTATCAAAACCTATAGTATATAGGCTATATAGTTCATATATATATTTTTAATAGAAGAATATAAAATATTCCTTAATTGTTTAGTCGTACGAATATTTATTCTTTATTTTATTTTAGATTGTGAGCACCATAAATTTAGGGGATTAGTTGGGTAGTTAGATTATTTCGCATAATTTTATTCTCATACTATGAAATAGATTTTAACTTTGTGGTTGAACAATACTACGATAAGTTCGAGATAATTCGATTTTAAAATTAAGCCATTGTTTTACTTTAACTAAGTGCAATGTATTATGTACGTTAGCACAATTAATATCATAATACTGCTACGTACATCACATGACACATATATTGTTGAAGTTATATAAAAGTATATATACTTAGAAACTTTTTTGTCAAAGTGATTAGTAATTTTTAGGTTTTTATTATTTTTGTCGTCAAGAAACAATTTTATATCTTAACATGATTACCCCAAAAAAATGCAATTTTATTTTTAAGTAAGTGTTCTAAACTCTTCATAAGAATGGCACGTTGGAATTGACATTAATAGTTCAGATGCGATCATACCAGTACTAATATATCAGATCCTATTAAAATTTCGTAATTAGACGTGTTTAGATGAGAATAGTACTAGGATACGTGATTTTCCGGAAAATTCTAGTGTTGCACCTATTTGATGAAAAAAATAATCCGAGAACAAAACTTAAATAAATCAGGAAACAAGAATAATACTGTTTGATCTGTTTATATTACTATATTTTATTTAGTTGGGAAAACAAATGGGAATATATGACAAATTAGATTTGATTGGCATTTGCTGGAAGTTAGCCCCACGAAAGCATGAGTACACTTGATGCCATGTGTTCCACTTCATTCCAATGCCCAAAACATCATTTTAATAAAACTTCTTTTTAATAATGTTCCCCTAAAACGTAAATAATAGTTGTCCGAAAAATCGTAGTCCAATCGTAAAGACCAAGTCATTCTTGGAAAGATTGCGAGTTC
Source organism: Anastatica hierochuntica (assembly GCA_900406275.1). Taxonomy (NCBI): domain Eukaryota; kingdom Viridiplantae; phylum Streptophyta; class Magnoliopsida; order Brassicales; family Brassicaceae; genus Anastatica; species Anastatica hierochuntica. The sequence continues at coordinate 31,583 of OVAN01002068.1, read as the reverse complement.
GAATCCGGATGGAAACTACCTCACGACTTTACTTCAAAAAAGTATTCGGTTAAGTCCAAGAACTACGAGAGGAAAATTGTAAGTTTAATGCGCAGTTTCTGGGAACAATTTTTTTTGGCTGGAACCAGTTCCATCCCCAGGGCTCGAAAGAGAAGCACGTTTTGGTTTTTGGCGCAATCCTATACATGCCCTAACCCTACCTACGTACTATGTTTTGGAGTAATGTGTTTGTTTATTGTGTTAAAGCAAAATATTTTTCAATGTAGCATGTATTTAATTATGTTAAAAAGTATTAGTATCTAGTCTAGAACACTAAAATATTAGTACCACTGTAATAGAAAGTGACGAAGTGGTTAAGGACATCATTTTTTCTTTTGTGAAAAAAAAAATGTTAATGTGGAAAAGGAAAAGAAAGAAAATGGTTGATTTTAACCAAAGTTGGACAAAATACACGGATCCGAAGAAGTGTATCATAACTCAACCTGACATATTATCCGACAAATCTCATATCCGAAAAACTCGAAACGAGCCGAACAAAGAACCTAATTAACATATGAAATACATGAAATATAATTATGTGACAAAAAAAATGTTAATTATATTTATATTTGAAATAACACAAACACTTACAATTATAAAGTTCCACTTCTATTTTCTCGTTTGTGGGTTGTTCTATCCCGGTGTGGTTTGCTGCACCACATCAAGTTCTCTGAGTAATAGAATGGCCTTTCGTGTCAAAAAAAAAATCTAAAATATTAGTTACTTTTAAATTATTTCAAATAACTATATATATTTTTGGATAGTTTCAGCTTTTTTGAATAATTCTAGAATATTTTCGAATATCTTATCGTACTTTAGATTTGAATATTTATAGATATCTCACATAAACAAAGTAGTAAATCCTAAAGTATATGAATAGTACCATATCTATTTCGGTTCCTAAAATAAATATCCCAAAAACTCCGTAAATTTGAAGGAGACGGGGAGTAACTTCAGGAACGTGCGAGAAAAACATGTTAGCTAGTGATTGGGAGGCTTCAATTCTAACCGAACCAAACTAAAAAAACATGGATCTCCAACTTAAAAACCGAACTACCCGAAATCCTAATTACCCGAACCAATCACTAATTTGCGCACCCTTAAATTTTAACTATATTCGGCGAGCTGGCGTTGCGGTCACCGGTCATTATTACAAACGTTAATGGATCATGGGAAATAATATTAATACGTTCACGGATATAGGTCGCTGAATCATTACTAGAGCATTTATGTTCCACTTAACTCCATACATTTAGACTTTAAAGAGTTTCAAACAAGTACCGTTAGTATATTGACTTATGAGCTTTGATCTTTTGAGTTTGTCTCTCTTACTATCAAACCCTCTCAATACTCAAGTTCAATCCAATTTGAATAGATGGTTCCTTACATGTTTATAAATGATCTTGTTCACAACAATATTGTATGATTGAAACATAATATTCAACGGATAATATTAGACTTGAATTTGTCGAACATCCTCCAAGATTCTCTCCCCGTTAATGGTTTTACTATTCTCTATATACTGCAGAAACTCCATAACCACCGGGTCGGTCCAAGGAGCTCCGCTGGGAGCTTCTTCACCTGCCACCCACCCCAAGTGTCCTCCTTTCGGCGTTACAATCAATATGCAGTGTGGGTTTGCCTGAGGGTTTTAGCTGTTAGATATATATAAATCAAAACCATCATTTTCCTTTGTGAATATGAAGGAGTCTTCATACCTTGATGTCTTCGCGAGGGATCCCTCTATCGGGAGCAATCGGGTCATTTGCTGCCTACATTTCACATCGTATAACAAATGAACGCATGAAGAAAACCAGATTCTAGTGTCTAAGCTTATGTATTGATTCATCACTAATTTGTTGAGGGATTCACCTGAATGCAGAGCAACGGGGTTCGAACATGTTTTATAGATTTGGAGCTGCTCGACTTGGAATAGTACTCATCCACCGAGGTGAAACCGAACGAGACTGTTACATGATTTTAAAACAATGCATCAAGATTCCATTTCGTCTTATCAAAGTACGAAGGAAAAATATGCTTCTCAAAAGAAAACCAACCTCGGGTTAAGCCTTCATCGAAATCTCTAACCGTCTCAGCATTTGCCGCCAAAGGAATGTTGAATTCACCTCCTATATCTTCAAAAAGAAGAGAATGTCTGCAGAGAGAGAGAGAGAGAGATATGAACTATATGAGATAATCAAAATGACTACTGACAAGAAGAAAAAAAACGACAGTGGAGACGAACAATTACTTGCTAAATATTCTTCGAAGAGATCTCGACAGGGCTTTATCATAAACATTGTTAAAACCCTTGTGGAAATCTTCATCTGCTATGACTAAATCAAAAGGATTACACAACGAAACAGCAGCAGAGAGACGGCAGTTATGAGATTCCTGCAACAACACGAAGTATGATAAACACGGCATCTACACGAAATTTTCTAAAACAAAATGAGGTTTAAGCTTATATAATAACCTGACCCAAATAGTTAACAAGAATGTTGCCTCCAAGAGACCATCCTGCTGCATACAAATTAGCATTTGGGTATCTATCTCCAACATGATCAATCACTTCACTAATATCTCCTAAAAACGAAGCCGAGTAAAACTGCATTATCAATTTATCAGTATCAATACTTCACTCTCTCATCTTCCATCGCTAACGAAACGAAATGTGATCACACAAAACCTGAGGAGTAGTAACAGGACTATCTCCACATCCTCTGCTATTAAACACAACACAACGCCATCTTCTACTATGAGCTCGTTTCAACATATGCCTCACATACGAATCTTGGCTTCCTCCGGTTAAACCTGGCTGCTCATTTTCAAAGTGATCAAAAAGACTCACACTTTCGGTTTCTCAAACTCAGTTTCTAGCTAATGTTCGTGGATTTGAGAATGTACCAACAAAATTAGGACAGGAGATTCAGGATTGATGTTACTGTCGACGACCCAATCGAGAGCGACGGAGCCGTTGTCTTTCGTCCGGAGGCATTCACGGCGGAGTCTGACGGAAGGAACAGAGCGGAAGAAAGCGGTGTAGATGGTCTCCACGTGGCGGTTGAATCCGATTAGAGGAAACGCTTCGTAGGCTTTGGAGAGTGATTCCTTTAGAGAAGGAAGGAAACGATCGGCTCCTCCGCCGATGACTTCGAGAGAGCTGTGGTAGCTGATGGGCATTTCGGGGATTCTCTGATTCACGGCGGAGTAAACAGAGAAATGACGACGTAGAGTCGTGCGAACTGAGATTATCGGTGGCGATGAAGCAAAGGCGAGTCTCGCCATTGCTCTCCGCCACTAAAAAGGAATGGCTTTTCGCTGCATAAGCAACGTTTCTTCTGTGGTCGGAGAACATCTAAAGTAATTTGCAATTAAGCCCTTGAGTATTTTATTTATACAAACATTAAACCCTTTGTTATAAAGATTTAACTTTTTCAACCCTGGCGTGTATTAAGGCCCATAACAAAAATAGGCCCAGTTTCTCTCTTTTAAACGACGCCGTTTCATCCTTTTCACAATCTAAGGACAAAACCGTAAATATACGGTTTTGACTAAGAAAATATTCATTATATGTTTTGTTTAAATTGCAATTGCAATTTTATTAGCTTTTTAATCACTTCATCCTCGTGATTCATATAACTATGAAAAAAGCGAATCAATTTTATATCTTTTGAGGATAAAAAAAGAAAAGTCAAACTTTCTAATTAAAATGTACATTTTTGTTTGACCAAATTACCCCTACTCAGCTATCAAACTCAACTCCGCCGTAAACTTCCTCCTCCTCCTTCCTTTACCACTACAGCCTCCTCCGCCGCAACTATTTCTCTTCACTCTCCAGTCACCACCAGAGACTTTCCTCGGTAAATCTTTATCGCCGTAACTCAAACCACCGCCTCCACCGCTTTTAGCAAGCGCGGTGCTAGCTTTAACAGCCAAAGCCGCCATTTCCTCCGCTCGTAATCGATGATTGAGCCATGTCAACGGAAAAACGAAGTAAAGATCTCCGAGCCGAAGATCCTCGTTACCACCGACGGCTAAAACGGCGTCGTTGAAGTCCATATCGTCGGAGTTACAAACAAAGCTAGTGGGATACTTCTCGAGAATCTGCCTCACTTTCACCGGAGATGAAAATTCTTGTAACGTTCCGTCTTGTAATATCAACTTCGCCGTCTCCGTTCTCCGACATTCACGTGAACCGGAAGCTCCCATGTTTTGTTCTTAGTAATTTTTGATGTCTCGTAACGAGTTGACTCGTGAGTTTAAAAAGAACTTTTTGTTGTTTGTAGATAGAGAGAAGAAGATCTTGAAACTTTTATACATGGAAGAAGAAGACGACGAAGAGAGCCTCGTGATTCGGAAACTTCATGTGGCGTAAGATTTTTGTCAGCTAGTGTTCATGATCGGACATTACAGCTCATGTAATATTATTTTCTAACTGAATTTCCGAAAGTGCCCCTCTCATTAGACGTATATTTAAATAGTTAAGAGGAAAACTAAGGGGTATTTCAGGAAATTACAAAAGAAACGTGGCGGAGAAGGAGAGAAGAAAGGAGAAAAATAGTCCACGTGGCACAAGTAGGAGGGTGGAGACAAGCTTAGGTGGCCGGAGGTTTTTGCTCCGGCGGATTGGGTACACGACGCTCGGTTTATGGAGGAGCATCACGTGAAGATAATAGAAAATAGCATGGGTGGGTCTAACGGGTTCGGATCGGGTCGGGTCGGTTCGGGTCGGTTCGGTCCCATTTAGATTCATTCGGTTCATGTGTGACCTAACCAGAGATTCGGTACATCGATTTTATTAGTATACTAGAATAACCTAAATTCAAAAATCCAAAACTCTAATGTTTATTCAACTATTGTAATCGATTATCTTATACATCAATGAAATGATCGTTTTACATTTTTGTTTTTTGTGTTTTCTCTTACATAGAATCATCCAAAAATCCTCCAACACATGTTAATAATCTGATCGATTGGTGACCCATGTCGAAATTTCGTGAATTATAATTTGACGACGTGTCAAGTCTACGTCGTTAATGTGTTCCGCTTTATATAATAAAATATATAATTTTTATTAGTATATATATAATTTAAATTCATATGAACGTGCATCAATTGTGAAATTTAACTCGAAAATGTTGTGTCAATAGTCTATACGGTCCACACTCCACAACGCTGCATTTGGTGTTGTAATAATTTATAACATAAATACAAATGTTACATTTTAAAATATTTTAATTAGGATTGATTTGTTGGAATAAGATCGCTTTCTGTTGAATTTTATTAAGAATTATTGTGTAGTATCTTAATTTGGATACTTGTATAACCAATCACATTTTTTCAAACTCAAATTTGATGAATCGAAAGAATATTTTTTTACACAATAATTTTAGTAATGATTAAACTACAATTTTTTCCACGAGAAACATGACTAAACCATCATCACCCTATTTTAAACAAGAGAGACAAGAAACTTGTGTACAAAACTACAACATAATCCAACAAATTAAAAATACAAACTCTTCAAATTCATAGCAACCAAACTATTTAAGGAAGTTGTCAATTTGAGAGTGCTAAGATAAGAACGTTATAAACATGATATATTGATATATTTCGATTAATATAATCTCTTTCCTTACAATCATATCTGTGAGGGTTGGCTAGCAGCAAGAAGACTGATGACACAAAAGATGGTTGTGTGACACATATATGACAAGGATGAATACGTGGAACTGATGTGTCAAGTTCGTGAGTATATGGAAAAAATAAGATTTGCTTACCTTAGAAGATAGCTTCGAGATTCTCTAGGTCAAGTGAGGACATCTATTTAAACAAAGGAAAAAGGGAGAGGCACAATGTGGATTAGAAGAAAGAGTTTTCGAGAAAAGAGATTTTGCCTTCTTAGGGTTTGGGTTAAACAAGCAGCTGCTGTTGCTTTCTAGCTAGGAAGGATTTAGATATTGGTTAGTGGTATTGGTAAAGAAAAGCTAATTACGTAAAACTGATCAAACAAAGACTTGTATAAGTTTTATTTGAGTGATATCTAATAAACGTGTTTTGAGTGATTTCGAGTTTTAAGTTTTATTTCAGCGTATCCGTTCTAACAATATCCTATGATTATATGATCATAATCTCAACAACGTTATAAGCCTTGTCTATAGTATAAAGAAGGTAACACCCAAAGATTGAAAAGGGCAGAAGCAAGTGATAACAACCAAGAGATTAACGCATATAAAGCCAAGAGTTGGTATTGGAAGCAGTCACCATTGCATATTTGTGCATCGTGAGACACACTTTGTTCAGTTACACTAGCAACAGCACAAGCTCCACCTAGTGAAAGAAACGACATTACCTATTACCAAACAAAAAACATATATTTAGATAAAGCTATTGCGCAAACCGGTCTTTTTTCGCATTTAGAGAAGATTATTAGGGAACTTTTGCTTACGAAATCACCAATGACAATTAGGGAAAGAGTCAATGCGTGTTGAGGAAGTGGTTTAATTAAGACTGAGTATGCGTCGAACATCATAAATGAGAAGCTCCATGAAGTCACCATTGTCATCACAATCGACAAATACCTAAAAAAATATTAAGTCCTTACGAAAATTTAGGTCTGGGCGTTTAGTTAACTGTTCGGTTTCAGTTTCGGTTCGGTTCTTTCGGTTCTCGGTTCTTTCGGTTCTCCAAAAATTGGAATCATCCGGTTCCTAAAGTATTTCGGTTCGATTCCGGTTCGGGTTCGGTTTCGTTTGAATTAAGTAACCATTTGGGTATTAATGTTCGGATATTTTCGGGTATTTTCAGATATTTTCGGGTATATTTTCAGGTATTTCGACTATTTTCGGGTATTTTTAGATATTTTCAGTTATTTCGGTTATCCGTTCGGTTCCGGTTTTTCGGTTCTCAAAAATTGGAACCATTCGGTTATTTTTCAACTACGGTTTGGTTTCGGTTCGGTTATTTTTCGGTTCTTTTAGTTCGTTTTTTCAGTTTCGGTTATTTTGCAGAGGCCTATAAAAATTGATGCAAAAATCAAAAGATGTAAAACTAGTTTGGTTGATTTATTAAATATCTCTCACATACTTCACCAAAGCAAACCACTAACTTAAAAACATTTAACTCGATGATCAAACCCAAAAAATATACTAAAGAAACAACTAGTTGATCAATAAGAGATTTTACCCAAAGGTAGTGAACTCAAAGTTATAATCGTCATAGTCGCATATGACGAGAAACGAAGCGAGTAAAGTAATGGTCTGGACGCAACGGAGGACGAAGCTGTTGAACGTGCCAAACGATCCCTGAACATTCTCCATCTAATTTTCCGCGAAATTATCTTTCATAACATCCGAAGAAGACGAAGAAGAAAATGAATAGAAGCAAAAACAAAAGGAAACTTTGTATTTGATTTCATAAAGAAAGTGGAAAGAAAAGAGAGAGACCTGTTACGCCAATTGAATTTGTTTCTCTTCTGCTTTGGCTCTCTTACAAATAATTTACTATCATAAACTATATCATGGTATATAACATATACTCTTCATCTTCTTAAAGGTGCTTAAGTTTGTTTAGCTGAATTATATAATTTTGAAAGTGATTACAATCTCGAATTTTTATTTATTTTATTTTAGTTCAAAGGAGAAAGTTATTTGGTTACATTGCCAAATTAATAACGACATGTATAATGTTTTTATCTACTACTAGTCTACTACTATACACTATATACCTTAACTTACAACTCTATGTTAGTTTCAATCATCAAACTGCAATCGAAACCACAAATAAATTTAAGCTTAGTCAACTCGCATTAATTGTGTGAAAGAAAAATGCTAAATAAATTGACTATACTTATCTACAATATCCGTTAAGTACTAAAACATACCATCACAATTCACACACAACTCGATTTTACCTAATTATATAATACAAATAAGGTAACATAATTCGACGCATAGTTGCAAGCATCGATATGGAATATGGAATGTATGATTGCATCGTATACAATGGAGATTGTTTTTATAATAGAATGTATGCAACTGAACTGATCTCGATGGTGTTTAACCCTGAACTGATCTCGATGGTGTCTAACCCAGAAGAATGACCAGCATTTACGTTAGAACCGGAAGTTTTCCAATAATTAAGAAGTACTTTCCATTCTTTTATTATTTTTTTTATATTCCTAGAATCTTGAATGTTGTTGCAGACAATTTTGTTAAAATGGCAAATTAAAAAATGTAATTGTCACACATGTGAAAACTATGGTTGCTGCGCTCTCTTTATAAATGAGCCACGACCTAAAAACTTAATAAATGTTTTTTTGACAACAAAAAGAAAATTAGAGGCAGCTCATTTTTAAGTCCTCACAAATCACATTTACATAATAAAATCAGAGCTTGTAAGTTTTATAACCAATAGGTAACTCAATATTAAATAGAATTTGATTTCTTAAATTATATATGTATTTTATTAATCGAGCATTGATTTTCATTAACATAAAGACGAGAGGGTTCAATACAATTTTTAACAAAAGTTAAATAAATCACTCAAGCTGACCATACCAAACCCCTTGGATCTTCACATCCTTAGGTACCTTAGCACCCAAGTCAGTATCCGACGGCTGGAGACTTTCGAACACTCCGATCACTTCTCCCGTCTCCGGTTTGCTCTTTGTGATCTTCAAAGTGATCTCTCCGACAGAAGCTGCCGTGTTCTTCACGTTTTCCTTTGACAACTCTTCCTCATCTCCTCTGCCTCCGGCAGGCAAAGCCACCGCATTGTCGTAACCAGTGGAACCACCACGACCCTTAGGGTCTAAGAAGGACGAGCCACGGTACGAAGGAACCAAGAATTTACCACCGAAGTTCTCAGGTTTGCCTGAAGCCTCGAGTTGCTTAACAGTGAAGAGGAACGGCACGCGTTCACCTCCGGGAAGCTGGACCGTGACTGCTGCGTAATCGATCCCGTCTTCTTCCTTGAACTTCACGGTTCCGTCCGAAGCAACCTGTCAAATAACAAATTAACTTAACCATCTAATTTCTTGCACTACAAGTTACCTCTCAAATGTGAAGTATTTAAAGACAAACCTCAAAGGGTCCTTCGATTTCGTCGAGTGTATAAGTAAGACGAGTCATGAGCTTAGTCTTTTGAAAATCTGGCGGTGCGTTCTTGCTGACACTCTCTGCCTTGACGGTGAAGGAAGTTGGCTCAAAGCAGAACTTCTTCCCTGTGTACTTACCAGGTTTGAAAGAGAATGTCTCAGATCCACCGTCGATAGTCGGACATTGGTTCGCTGTTCCGGTCCCCTTAACCTCCATGTATGTCTTGCTCTGTATCTCGTCGTAGGTTAGCCTCTTTGGTGCTCCCTCCGCACTTGCCCCCTTCATTAATTTCCCAAAACATATTTGTGTAAGATTATACTAAAATTCCATGTTAAATATGCAATCAAATACAATCGTAGTTCTAATTCTAAATCCGATGGTCTGAGGGTTCGAACCCCCGTCGCGCATATGTGCGGACAGACCCTGTTAAGGGGCTATGGGCTACCGGATCGGTCTGTTGTGATCTGGATTCCTCGTATGTGAGGTTAAATTTCCCAGTATTAGGGTTAGGACCACCGGGCCAGCCCGTCGTGGCTCGAATTGCCGACAAAAAAAAAATTCAACTCAAAACCAATTCACAATTAGTACGACATACAAGAACATTCACATATTATTCTAAATGTGAACTTCCGATGTGGGATAAATTTTAATATTGTTCCTATGAGGTAATCTAAATTTCGTAACATATTAACACTAAGGAACAACTTCTTGATTTTGTTTATTCAATATAAAGCGTACAATATTTTAGTTTTCATTGTGAAAATGAAGTTTAGTTATACCGAGACGACGAGAGCAGAGGTGGCTAGAGCGAAACTGGCGACTTTGGCAGCGTCGGAGCATTTTCCGGCGAAGTCTCTGAGATCAGAGTGGAGAGAGCAAGTGAGTCTAGCTTGTGAAGAGTCTAAACCAAACGACTTTCCTACGGTTTGGTTTGAACGGAGATGAAGGCTACCGCGAGAAGGAGACGCGGCGATCTTCGCCGGCTGAAGAAAAGTTGCGGCGGCTTGGAGAGAAGCAGCCATGAAGACTAGTCAGATATGAGTTTGTGTGTTGTTTTGAGTGATGATGAGAAACTGAGAGAAGTCATAATTTGAGGAGAGAGTTTTTTAGACAAAGATAAGATTGGATAAGTTGAGAAATTTTTTGATTGGATTGTTTGAGGAGTATATGGTTGTTTGGTTGCCACGTGTCAATATTTAATGTGAAATGGAGATACTGTCTTAATCTGTAATGCTGACGTGGATATATCAAAAATAAAATCATAGTTTCTTTTCGAAGTATTTCGAATTGTGTTATTGTATTTCTTCTATTGACAACTTGACCATATAGCGAAGAAAAATAATGAGAAAATTAATAATATGTCATGATCGCATTTACCTCTATTATTATTATTTTTTTTTGCAAATTAGCTCTACTATTTAACTATTACTTTTTTAAATTCATACTGATTTTCTTTATCTTTTAATTACAAATTAATTTTATGAAAAAATTAATAATCCTTTCTCTATTTTAAATTTAGCTCAATTTTTTAAGTCTTAAGTTTTTAAATTCATACTGATTTTCTTATCTTATAATTAAACATTGTTTGAACAAATTAGTTTTAAGAAAAATTAATAATCCCTTCTCTATTTTTTATTTGTTATTATTATTCTTCTATTAGTGGGATATGCACCTGCATATTATTTGATTTTTTTTTTTTTTTTTTGCCGACCAAACATTAATCAAAAAGTCACACCGGTACTGGTTGCCCAGTACGGAGGATCAAATTCTACAAAAATATAATTAGAATTAAAGTTGCGGGAACCTCGCGCCAGACAGTCCGCTTGAGCGTTCGTCGTTCGCGGAATGATGGACAAAGAAAACCCCGGGAAATGCTCTCCTAGGGAATGGAAGTCTTGGATGACCGTATAAAATGCTGGAGAATCCTGAAAAGCTCGGCACAATCTGTCTCGAAAGTTCTATTCTCCTGGAACTCAATTCCTGCATCGCCCATTACAGTGCTTCCATCTCTGAGTGCAACGGTGACAGGCTCCGCCGGACACAACGTGCTCCTAATAGTGTGACGTGGTTTTCCGCATTTTTACATATCCAACCCAGACCGGAATTGGTATCGGTCTATTTCCAAGAACCATCGACTCGGCAAATCGTTCCTAAGGGTCGTATACACTCTAGAATCACGTGTGCAACATCTGAAGATGAAGAGTCTTGCACCTCTTTCCAGACTATGTAGTCCGTTTCGGCGTCCCTCATAATTTCAACAACTCTCCTATATGAATTCCTTGAAAAACCTGTTTATTCCGTGCTTTCCAAATAAACCACAACACCCATGGGTAGAAATCAGAACCCCTACCATAATCCTGTATAGGTTTGCGCCAGAACAGGCAGTCCAAATTCGTATATAGTGAACCTGATGGAAAAATCTCCGACGATGTTGGGTTCCTATGGAGTCCCATATCGGCATACTCAAGTCACATTCAAAGAAAACGTGATTCATTGTCTCCGGAGCGTTTCCACACCGCTGACAAGTTGTATCACATTGAATCCCCTTCTTTGTGATCTCGGCAGCCACCGCCAAGCTTAATGTGGCCATTTGCCAGACAAAATGTTGTATCTTAAGAGGACTATTAAGTTTTCAGCAAACGCCTTCAGAGCTTCCACCCCTAGTCCCCAGGGGTTATTATTCAACCGGATTATTTCCAAAGAATTTTATAGCCCGATTTCACCGTATAATTCCCCGATTTTGTATAGTGCCACACCAAGCCATCGGAGATAGTCGTTCAACTTGGTTGGATACCCCGGATAATCTCCACATCCGCTGGATCGAAAAACTCCTGTAATATTGGTAGATGCCAATCCCTCGTCGTTGGGTTTATTAAATGTTGAACTTGCAGCCTAGGATGCCAAACACTACCGCGACCTCGCGCAGGTCGTGGATTTATGTCCGGGATCCATGGATCATTCCACACCGTATTATTTGATCTTCATCATCTTACTTTTATTTTTCTTGGTTTATCTCTTCTTCAACTTATTTCATCGAAAACTTATATAAGTTTGTTAAAGAATTTGACAAATATACATTATTTACATAAACACCGTTTTATTAGCGATAAACTAAACAACGAATAATTAGTTCCCAATAGTAAACTAAAGAGTTAACAATTTAATTAACAAAAAGCTTTGGTGGTAAGGAGTTTCTGGGTTTGCAAAACTAAATATCATTATGAATTCACAAAATCAATAGAATCTTCACACAATTCTTTAAACTATTGATCTAAAATTGAACCGAAAATTATGAAAATCGAATAAAGGAAAAAGAGATAAGGCATTCAGAATGAGTAGGAGGTATTGATTCGTCATTGAATCAGATGACAATAAAACAATCCTCATCATGCCTTTCTCTTCTTCTTCTTTCTCAACATTACAAAAACACAAATCTTTGAAAACAATTTTTTTAAGAAACAAGAAAAAAAAGAGGATTCCTCTCAGACAAATGCCTCGTTTGTCCCCATGATTTAATGAATGGATTTCATCGGACTCGTCATCTATTTGTTATTCATCACTGAGAAACCCTTTTAAAATTTCAACAAAACAATGATCCAATGCAAATATTAACGAAAAAAGAAACGCAATCGAAATCAAAAACCAAAACGTTGACGAAAAAAGAAACTCTAGTTAGAGGAAATCAGAAGAATGATTATAAAGAGATCTAAAGGATCTGCAAATACTGAATTTCAAAAGCTTATGTTTGTGAACGGCGGAGAGCAGAGTATTTATAAAGAAGCCGAAGTAGAGTTTAGGGTTTTAGGACGTCCTCTAAACTATAAAACGGCATGAAGTCCTACTTGTCTATTCAGAAACAGCGTGTTGTTCCCCTAACTTTGCGGCGGATTTATAAACGCCACGAATTCCGCGAGTATATACGCTAAACGCAGAATCCTAGTTATAAACATGTTGTTCGATCAGGCTTTTGCTATACCAAAAAACGACAAACATTCCATGAGTGCATATGCTAAACGGAATCCATAACTACTCTACACCATAAACAAATTTCACAACTTGCAAGTTCTTCTTACATACACATAGACAAAACAAAAAGTTGGATAAAAAATTGAGATTCATTTTACATGGAACATTGACTGAGCTCGAAGGAGCATTTGGATATGTAACAATCTCTGAAGAAGAGAAGACTTCCATAGGTTGTTTCTCGATGTTTCACACAAGTTTATTGGACCAACCGAGCAAGAGAAAACAACCCGGAGAAGGAGGAGGAGGAATGTGATTATGTGACACGGATGATTAGAGACCAAACAGGGTAGACCAAGAGAAGGATGATCCCTACAGTGTTTGATACTCCACGAGTCTGTGTGAATGAATTCCTGAACCCACCCGATGCTCGGATATGTTCTTGAAGAAGGTAGCATCCTATGAAAAGGCTGATTACAGTGCCAATCCAGGTTCCGCGTATATGGTAACAAAGGAAGTGTGGAGCAACTACCAAGAGAAGGATCAGAGACCCCGGCATCTCAAGCCAATCTGTCAATTTCGGAAGATGAAAACAAACAAAGAGTGAGACTTTAACATTGTTTTAGCAATTAGCAATAGACAATAGCAATTAGCAATAGACAAAGACTTGAATGAAGGCAGAGCTTTGTTTAAAAAGGAAGTTCCTAGGCTACTTATTTAGGCAAGCTTAAAACAATTGTGATTATTCGATAAGCTCACGAGTCTTCTGTGATTGTTATGAGAACAATACATAACATATGCAGATTAAACCAAAGATAATGACATCTAGCAGTATGGGAGAAAATATTCGGGTGTGGCAAGACCCTTGGTTAAATCCCACTCAACCGATACGACCCACAGGACCCCCGTCCACGGACTCGCAAGATTTGCTTGTGTCAGAGCTGATTCACCAAGATTCAAGAACCTGGAATCTCGGAGCTATCCGCCAACACCTTCCAGAGTATGAGCCCATTATACTCAAGATTCCCCTAAGCTCATCAAACAGAAGTGATGTTCTGACTTGGCTACCAAATAAAAACGGCTTATACTCTGTGAAGTCAGGGTACTCTGTTCTGTATACCACAGAAAGGACGCAAACCGACGAGTTCAATTGGATAAAAGATGTGTGGAAGATCCACACACAGCCTAAGATACGTTCCTTCATCTGGAAGTCACTAAAAGAGGCTATTCCCGTCGGCAGTGCTCTAGCAAAGAGAGGGATATCTGAGAGCCTCCTCTGTAGGCGCTGTGGGCAAGAGGAGACTGTCGACCATGTGCTTCTAACATGTCCTTTTGCTCAGGAAGTCTGGATCATGGCTCCAATATCGCTTTCTCCGGTTACTCAGATACCCACTCTGTTTTCGCTTCTCACGGCAATGAGGGGAACAATAGCGCTACCACCGACGGGAATCAGAGTTGCAGCCCTCCACTCTTGGATTCTCTGGAATCTATGGACAGCTCGTAACCACCGCATTTTCTTGGACAAAGAATTCTCGACCATGGAGCTCATTACAAAGGCAATCCATGACGCACGCCAATGGCAAGCGGCTCAGGAACTTCAGCCACGTCCAATGAGAATATCAACACAACCGCCACCGGATACAGAACATCTCGGGAATAATCTGTTTTGTGGATGCGGCTTGGGATGCTTCTTCATTGGCATGTGGCCTCGGATGTATTTTCCGTTCAAATACGGATGGGTTGGAGACAGAGTTCTCGGCTACTCGTACCACTGTGGCATCGGCACTGATTGCAGAAGCTCTAGCCATTCAACTGGCTTTAGAACAGGCAGTGGCTATGGGAATAGATGAGCTGCACATTTTATCAGACTCTCAATCTCTCATGAATCTTCTAAGGGGTCAAGCCAATATCAACGAGGTCTTCGTTATCATTGAGGATATACGCTGTATAGCCTCAAGTTTTAGTTTGGTTTCTTTTACTTATCTACCTCGCAAGAACAATGTTAAGGCGGATGCCTGTGCTAAGAGAGCTCTATGCTCACTGTTAAATTCTGCTGTTAATGCAGAGTAATAATAAACATTCTTTCAGACCAAAAAAAAAAAACCAAAGATAATGAAAGTTTCATCACCTGGGAAATGCTTTGGGAAGAAAAGTCTGAGTACAACCGCAACGAAAGCAATCCATTTCCCAACATCTCCACTGTTTCCAGCAATCGTAAACAACTTCCATTCAAACCAAAACATTTGTAGACTACTACTACTACTACTTCATGATTCTGACAAGCAACAAGGTTATATGTTTACCTGAGAAAGTTAAAAATGACACCAGGGAGGCTAAGGAAGATATACGGTATCAAGAGCGATGTAAGCATCTTTGTTCTCCAATTAGTACGATCCAATATCAACAAGTAACTGCACCAAAAACACACAAACACAATAAAAGTTTCTGTAACAGAAGCAATTTTCATAGTTTGTAGTCAGTGATCACTGATCAATTCTAATGTTTCAACCAAATCAAAGATGCTAAGAACCGAGAGAGAAACGAGTTCGATCAGATTCAACTTGCGTATATGACCATGGAATCAACAATCACCGACCTCTAATTCTTCCGATTACCGTCAAAAATCAGATTCCGAAATCAAACAAAACAATCATCCACGAGTAGTAATTTACCAATTCGAAGAAGAAGAATCACACAAGAGAAATCAAAATTGTTGTGAATAAACTTACATGGCAGCGAAAGAAGCGATCCATTTGAGGAAAGAAACACCGAAACCTAATCCACCAAGCTTAGAAACATCGTTGATGAGTCTCTTCGCCGCGATCTTGAGATCCTCGACGTCGGAATTGATCAGAGCAACCGTATCGACGTCGGTCTTCATCGCCAGATAATCCAAACGGCCCATTTTTTTTCTTCTTTACTTAACAAACCAAATCGATTTCCAGATGTTAACTTCTTTTTTTTTTTAACTTTTTTTTTTCTGTTTCGTTTTCTATTAAAATTGTCGTTACTCGTTTACAGCCGCTAACCAATTATGATGAGCGACGTGTCGTTCTCGTTGAGTAATACTCTCTCGGTTTGTTTTAAACGTCGTTTTCGACTTTAATTTTTGTTTCGTGTGTCGTTTTATTTTGTTTGTAAAAATTTTAATTATATGTTTATTCTTTTGACTCATTAAATAGTGAAATCAAAGAAGCTCCTTTGGCTCCAGGAGGCCTCTCATTATACTCCGAGGTCGTGGATTCGAATCTCTGGATACGCGTTTGTGCGAGTAAGTTCTGTATGAGGGACTAAGGGCTACCGAATAAGCATGTTGTGATCCGGACTTGTGAAGATATAATTCCCGGTATAGGGTTAGGGTTACCGGGTCAGCCCGTTGTAGTCCGAATTATCGACTAAAAAAAATAGTGAAATCAATAAAATAATCTATTAAATGAAGTTAAAACAAAATATTTTATCATTTTCTTAATTTAAATTAAATTTCTTTAAACATCATTTAAAAATTAATATAGAGAGTAATAACTAGGAAGATAAAATGATAAAACTTCACGTGTCAAATTATCTTCTTCATCATAATTTTTAGCTAAATTTTCAACCAATTTAGAGATATTAACCAGAGCATCTTACATAAAAAAAAAAATAATAATGTGTCGGATACAAATATTTTATGGAATTTTAAATATAAATAAATATATTTTTGTTATATTAAGCTAAAACAAAATTTTAAATTTTAAATATAAATTATTTTGTTATATTTTCAAAAATAAATCCGATTTTACATTTTTTATCATTTTATTACTTATGAGAAGTTAAGTATAATTATTTTAAATACTCTATATAAGCAAAGGGTCATGATGTAGTTAAGAATACGCTAAATTTCTCTCGTTCACCATTAGATAAATGGTGTATCATTGTAATCAGACAGGACATTATACATCTTCACTTATATAGAGGCTCTTTTCTCAATACTTTTTACAAAAGAAGAAACTAATTGTTTACTCACAATATAAATGAGTTTGTCCTCTCTAGTTGACCCTTGTTCCCTAAACACATTCAACAAAAAAAAGAATATCACACCAAATATTAATATTTTATTAGATAAAGTTAAACGTATTTCACATGAGTAGTAAACCCGTATGTATAATAATAACTCATGATATTTTGACATGTGTCGTCGTTGATTTAGATTGTGACATGTGTCAATTTGTAACGTAAATTTTGTAAAAAAATTTCTTCTAAGTAACTTAACTTTAAAAAGGTAAAATGGTAAAAAAGAAAAAATTATGCCTAAAACATATGAGGAGAACACATATTGTTATTATATCATCGGTTCTGTTTTTCAAATTGGAACTTGATGAAGATTTAACGAGCAAAATTTTTACTATTCACACTGAAATACCAATGCGAATGTATGAGTATCAAGTCAAAAGAGAAAAATGGAAAAAAAGAGATGGTTACTTCAAAAATCATATGAGGGTTGAAACTTCATTGTCTAAGTGGAAGACGTTTATATTTTTAGGGACTTGAACTATGTATGAGAGATCTTTCAAAAATAATGCAGTTAATGTGAATGTTGAAACTCATGACAAGATTTGGCGTCAATCAATTCTATGTTCCGATATTCCAAAGAATATAATCAAGATCATTTTTGTCACGAAAACAAAAATATTTGAATGTTTGAATTGAGTTTACGAAATCAAATCATGTTCGTGCATAGCATGAACAATATCTAGTATATATATATATATATATATATATATACATGTGTTTGTGCGTGCGCGCATACTAAAAACAACTAAAAATACTAATCAAAGTTTCACTAAGTATTCCATTTATTTGCTAACCAAATTTTGGGACATAATTCTCAAACTAGGATTATCACAGTCATGTATAACGCTCCTCCCTAATGAACCCTCGTTCTAGTCACATTCAATAACAAACAAAACCAAGATCAACGTATGTATATAATTAAACACAAACAAAAAAAACTTTTTGGTTATAGGAGTTCTCATCTCTGCACTGTAAAGTAAAAGTATCGACATTGCTATGGTTGAAAAAAACAACCAACCGAAGGCGAAAACTCTTCCTTCTAGAGTCTTAAACGAGTCATTTCCATATCGCACAGTAGAAACAGACATGACAAATACATAGAGCGAGTCCAAAATATTCAATTCCTCCCAAAAATGAAGAAATAGTGCTCTGATTGCGATGGATAAAAATACGAAGAAAAAACCTAACTCTAGCTTCCATGCTGTTTGTATCCTCCCGTTTCTCAAATCCACAAGTTTATCTTTGATTGTGTTGCTGAGGTGATGAAGGATTACGGTTTCTTGATATTCAAGAAAGTTGTTGACGATCGTATTAACTAAAAGGTCGAGTAATCCAACACCGAGCAATGCCATGACAATACCATGACAACGCCGTAATCGACCGTGCACAGTGTGACGACGGAGAAGTAAACAGTATCGATCCACAGTGTAGTCTTGCTTCCGATGAAGTGGTTTGAAAGAAAGTAGTATGTGAAAAATCCTACGGTTAAGTAAACTCAGAGAAGTATAACGACGATGACTGCTACTTTAAGCTTTGAGAATAAAGATGGAGTCTCCGGTGGTGAAGTTTGGAGGAGAGGGATATGAGTCTCGTCGGCCATTGTCGTTTTTAACACAATTTTTGGATTTTTTGTGTGTTTGTATTGTTTCTGTCTGTAGTTTTAAATTGTTTTATGTGGGCTTTAATGGGCTCGATCTGCAGAATATTTGAAGGTAAAATGAGATAAAGAAGGTTGCTCTTGAGAATTTATATTTATCAAATTATGTATTTTGTTATGAAATATATTTATATTTATAAAAACTTAAAATTTAAATTTTGATATCATATTTTAGATTATATAAGTTATGTTTTGATATTACAACATATAGTAACAAATCAATTAAAATGTGATAATAACTCTTGTCATAATATTTAGTTTGTCGTTGTTTCTTATTCTATGACGTAAAATTACATAATTAACATCGTATATTTTTGTTAACTAAGAGATTGTGAGTCAATCTCTTACATCCAAAGTTTAGCAATGGTTCATCATAGGAAGAAACTTTTTCTGGTGGTAGCTAAATTGGTTATCTACTTGTGCTTGACAAGTTTTTTAATGTTAGTTGTTACCTGAAGAGTCATTCTCGTTGGATATAACATGTACGCATAGTGTTCACCCTTACTTCAACCTAAAATCTGAAGAAAACCCGGTTAATAAAACCTTGAATTAAGAATACTTGAGAATTCTTAGGATCAATATGGAGAAGCAGAGCAACGATAATGAGAGTCTATTGCAATTCTTTTGATGATAGTTTATTCCAATACAACCATCTAAATGCTTTACCAAAACTGACAGCCTTCCCCTATTAGCTTTTTGATCAAAAATATAGTAATTGCACAAGCAAAAGCAGACATTAGTTATCAATATTTCAACATTTCTATATCAGTTTTGACCAAAAGCTTCCATCGAGCCAACCTTGAATTTGCTTTTGCTAGATGATTTTACTCTGCAGACGAACCGAGCATTTACTTCCTCTTCTGTTATTGTTATAGCATAAAAGTGTGCACACTTCTTTCAACTTGTAAGAACCAAAGCGCATACGAGACTTATATGGACATAGATACTCATTACACACTCAAATACGAACATAACAGCCATTGGCTACAAGAACGAACCTTTTTTAGATACATCTTGCCCAAGGATCGACTGAAACTCTGCCACTAAGATTAAGAGCCTCCTTTAAAATAGTTGCATAAACAGGTTTTTATCGGCACACCAAGTTAGATATCACATTGGAAATTTCAGAAGAAATAGCCGACTTCCATTTAATAAACATGTGTTCAATTATATAAGCCCAAGAGTATAAACCTGGAGTCTTAACCTCATAACATGATAACCCGAGAAAACAACTTAAATCCAGCACTCCAAATACAAAGTGTTATGACAGGCCGGACGCCCCACTGGGGCAGATGCCTCTTCTGGGCCAGATGTCCGTCATAAGCTCTTTCCAACCCCTCTCTTTAGTGTGATATCGTCTGCTTTGAGCCAGACTGGCAAAGCCCTCACGGATTTGCTTTTGGACTTTTACTCTCAAAATGTCTCACACTCGGTAGGGTTGGACTCTATTTATATATTAGACTTTCTTGTATAACATATCCGATGTGGAATTTGTATTGCATCCCAACACAAAGTCTGACAGTTGTGTTTTTGTGTCATTTTTTAATGAGAAAATTACACACATAGGCACTTTTGTAACTTTTATTACACACATAGGCACTTTATGACTTTTGAGCACTTTTTTTACTGTTCATTTTTCTTTAATATTATTTTACCCTTGTTATGGTTACCATAAAATATCTAGAGAAATTATTATTTTAATAGGATTGGTGTAGAACATTAAATGTGATGTTCGTCTTTATATTAAATATAAATATATATTATTTGCGTCAGTACTAATATTTTCATTGGTCCTTTATGTGAGTGAATGATAATTTAATAAAATATATAATCATTTTTGAGATCTCTTAAACTGTATTGCTAAGTCCAATATTAACTGACCACGATCGAATAGCCGTTTGCAAAAACTTTTGTGGACGAAAACATGGTGGACAATACTTGCTACTACAAGACATGGTGGAAATGGACAAAACATGGTGGACAATAATTGTTACTTCAAGGCATTTTGTTGTAGCAAAATCCAACATCATGTGTCCAACTCAATTGTATGTCCATAATTGTTAATCCATGAAAATAAATAATAAAGTATTAGCAACTAATGTATGTACAACTGAAATAACATTAGCAACCACATCCATAATTTCTTCCCCTAGTGGAAGGTATTGTTTTTGGTTAGCATATAAAAGATACATAATTGAAAGATAATTTTGTCACTAGTATTTTCCGGATGTCTACATGAGTATGTCCATCCATGATCCCATGCATGGATATGACCATTACGTGCTTGTTGTCCACCAATTTATGTCAATCAATCGTCATATGCATGATTGCGGCAAAATCATCAACAAAATATATGACATGGAGTGTTATGATTATAAATCATGGTTTTATACAAGTTTTTCTTTCTCTTTTATAAGCACGAGTATTAGTCCAAAAACCGTATCCAGAAAAACATGAATATGAAGATACTGACGACAAACAAAATAAATAGATAATTTAAATAAAAAATAGTTATTATTATGAAACTTTCAATTCGTTTGATATGATACTTAGAAAGAAGACGAAAGGTGGTTTCACCAACCCACATCAAATGATTGAATCTCTGGTGAAACCACTTATCGTCTTTCTCTTGTGGCTTTTGTTAAACCAAAGCTCGATAACATTAAACTACACAAAAACATTTGCTCAATTATTATTTTTCCCTTGTCAACAAAAATGGAAAAAAGGCATATATGGATAAATATCATGTGTACTATCTCAAAGACTAAACCTCTTGTTCCCTGCAATTTTCCAGCATTGTTCAGCACTTTTCAGGGAAAAAGTAAAACAAAACCAAAAAAGCAAAACTCTCTTTGGTCTCTCTCTCTCAAATCTTATGCGCGTGAATGCTTCAGTTAGAAACAGGACGATTAATCTGTTTGCTCTGCTGCATCGATGACGACGCAGACACGGTTTGTGCGAATGTTCCAAGCTCCAAAGCACGCATTTAAATGTTTCTATGTTATCTTGAAGATGTTCTTCAATCTTGCAACTAGCCTCCATTCCTCCATTGATAACTCGTCCTGCGATTAGTTCGGAAACGGTTTAATATGAGTTTTTTTTGTCTAAACGATGATTTGGAAGGAAACACCCTTTCTGAAAACAACTTCTGCACTTACCCGGTAGTTAGCTTTGAGTATGTCGATAGATCTCCTCGAAATGTGGCTCACCAGCTCGTCTTCCATGTCAAAGTGCCTTCCAAACATCTTCTGTTCTTCAGGATTCGAAGCAACGATCTGTATACCAGATAACGCATTGATTAACAACGTGAATGCATGACGCTGAAGATTGGAGAGCCTTTTTAAAGAGAACGATCCTGTTCTTACCTTAATTGCCACCTTCTGGCCCTTCTTTGCATAGTCGACAGGCTTGTGGTTGTTCTCAATAGAGGCAATGCGGCCAATATCTATGAACTCCCTGTTAGGAACGCAGATTGGAGTTCCAATCTAAAGACGAAATGGTCAACTGTTAAGCAAAAGTGTGATACGAGAACATGTATGCGAACCTAGGAGAGTAGAAAAATGGTACCTTGAGTATACCCTCGACGACATCAACTCCAAGGACAATCGGGTCTCTCTTATTAAATACACAATTGGGTAGAATATTAAGGACACACGGGAAGACTGCTTCATCAGCTGATTCTTTCTTTTTCTCCTCCTTGATATTCTCGATGTAAGCCTTAAACTGATCGAACAAATGGTAGATGATATCAGCGCAGAAGATTTTAACTCCCATTTCATCTGCAAGTTCACGAGCATCTGTAGTCACTCTAACGTCAAAAGCCAAAATTGTAGCAAATTCCTTTTTCCTCTCGAGCATCACTCCCGCCTTCATGATATCCTTCTTGTGCACAGGCCCTATACCGATTCCACTGACAGGTATCTTTACAGCTGGGGACTTCAAGAACTCGAGCAATGCTTCTAACGACCCTAATGTAGATGCTTGCACATAAACTCCTTCGCCACTTTTGTCAATCCTGCTCAGAACTGACTCCATATCTTCCATAGCCGACTCCTTAATTGCATCGATGTCATCATCAGGTCCAACCACATGCAAGGCAGTACCAGCAATTGCATGTTCAAGGCCCTTTCAAACACAACCCAAAAATCGAAAACCGTATCGGGATGTGAATCACTAAATTTAACACCAGATACTAGCAATTAAGGTTATTGTAGAGTTGTTCAATCACCTGGGCAGTAATCTTGATACCTTGCGCAGCCTTTATTTCTTTGTGATGCAGATAAGTACCCTGAAACATCAGACCAGGAACTTAAGTTGTGTATATAAAAGGAGCACAGAAAGTTATTTATGTGAACCATGTTTATGGAGGAATAACAATAACAAGACAGACACATGAAATAAAGATCCCAAAGTACCTTAACCCGTAACTCCTTCATTGGATGAGGAGTTAGTAATGCTCTAATCGTTGTGACAATAGGTCCCTGAAATAGAGGAAGAAATAATATCACTTTGTATGCATACTCAGTGTATCACTTATTTTGGTGGTTCATAAGTTTCTACTTGCCTGAAGCCCACAAACGACGATTTGATCACCTTCATGGAGTACACCGTTAACCAACACAACATCAATCGTTGTACCATGGCCTTCAATAACTTTGACCTCAAGGACAGTACACTGGTCAACAATTTCAAAAGAGGATCAGAATTTTCATGCTGAAGTATTGCAAAAACAATTGTTCACTAAAAGAGAAAGGAGAGTGACCTGAATCTCGTCAACATATGTAAGTTTCTCAACCATTGTTTTCTGAGCCCATTGAACTAACAACAGCAAGAGATCAGGGATACCTTCACCACTGAAATATCAAAAACCAAAATTAACCAGCTATTCAGGATGGATAACTTCTCTGTTGTGTTCTAAATTACAAACAATAAGTAACTCATACCTAATAGCGCTAGTAGGAACAATACTGAAAGTTTCTCCCATTTCTTTATTCTTGTAATAAAGCTCAGTGTTGAGTCCTTGCTCCTTGAACTGGGTTATAATCTAGAATACCAAAAAACATATTTTGATCAATATTTACCCAAAGCGACAGCTCAAAACATGAATAACAAACTGTAGAGTAGATATATAACTGACCCCGGTGAGCCTCATGTTAAATTCATTTTTAACGTCATTAGTCTGCTGCTTCATAGCCTTCGCGATGGGAGCATTCTTGCATGTTTTCCATCCATATAGCCTATCCACCTGGAGGATGAAAAGTATTATTTTTCATGCAAATATTTACAACAGAAAACAAAAAAAAAACCCATCTGAGCAGAATGAGGAGGAGTCTCTCACCTTATTCAATGCAACAATGAACTCTGTGTTTCTCATTCTCAAAAGATTTAGAGATTCTATGGTTTGTGGTTCTAATCCATGCATTATGTCGACCACCAAAATTGCAAGGTCACACAAACTTGAACCTCTTGACCGTAGATTCGTGAAGGACTCGTGGCCAGGTGTATCGATAACCAATAGACCTGGCACCTTCAATTTTGCATCAGCTTTCAGTTCCCTGGTCCTCTCTCGGATGTTCTCTGCAGGGAAATATGTTGCACCAATCTGCTGAGTTATACCACCAGCCTCGCCTTCTTGTACATTTGTTCCTCTGATGCAATCCAACAACTTCGTTTTACCAGTATCAACATGACCCATGATACAGCATATGGGAGAGCGGAGATTCTCTTCACCCTCTTTAGGTTCACTAAGAGCTAAGCCTTTATTTTTCTTAGAAGCATCTTTTGATCGAGTAGCACGTTTTGTCTGCATAGCATCTTCAACTTCAGGCATAGCTTTTACGGCATCTGTTGCTGGCTTGCTCGCAGCTGTTGTTGACTGGACAGTACCAGCTGGTTTAGCAGTTCGTTTGTCGGGTTCAGGGTCTGTAAATATTCAAAAGGTCAGATTTTAAACACAGTGGAACAGAGAGTAGATGAACACTAGGAAAAA
The DNA here is from genome assembly GCA_900406275.1 of Anastatica hierochuntica. Classification (NCBI taxonomy): domain Eukaryota; kingdom Viridiplantae; phylum Streptophyta; class Magnoliopsida; order Brassicales; family Brassicaceae; genus Anastatica; species Anastatica hierochuntica. The sequence continues at coordinate 6,784 of OVAN01002068.1, read as the reverse complement.
GAACAACAACATTTCATACTAACCTGAATCATGTGCCTTCGATATAGCATCCTTTAATTCTTTCTTAACCACAGGCTGAGCTTCTTCCTCTTCATCATCAAAATCACCTTTGAGTTTAAGATCGACGTTATCCCAGCTTTTTGCATCCCATTCATCTTCTTCGTCATCTTCTTCAACACCGTTCTCCTCGCCTACATCAGCACGTTCTGATTTTCCATCTGTGTTAACTAACTCTACTGCATCAACCTTGTCAGTTTCTGGTGAGCCAACTTCGTCTACAGAAGCCGACTCATCTGCATGATTCTCCTTTGTCTCTACCTCATCTTCTACCTGAACAGAAGCAGGGTCATTGTTTTTTTGGCGTGCTGATTTTTTCTTGTTGGCATAAATGGGACGCTTTGAGGCACCACCACCATCATTATCTGCAATGGGAAGACCTCCAGTAGAAGCCAGAATCTGGTTCTTAAAAACCTCCCTCTTCAGAGCTTCACTCTTTTGCTTTGCTGTGAGAAGTTTGCCCTCTTGCCTCTTCTTCAACAGTTTCTCTTTTTCCTTTTCCTTTTTCCTTTTCTTAGCCTCTTCAGCTAGCCTCTCAATCTCTTCCTGCCTGCGTCGCTCCTCTTCCTCCTTCCTCAACTTCTCTTCTTCTTCCTTCTTTTTTCTCTCTTCGGCTTCTTGCCGCCGAGCAAGAGCCTCTTGCATCTCTCTAACATGTTTAGGAATTTTTGCTGCTTTACCTTTTGCATCCTTCTTCTTCAGCTGTTGTGGCTCAATTACTGACTCTTCTGGTTTTTCCTCTTTAGCCTCCACGGAAGAGGATGCTGCAGCAGCTGCTGCTGCTGCTTTTTTTTCTTTCTCTTTCTCCTTCTTCTTTTTCTTTTTCTTTGCTGCAGCAGTCTCAACTGTATCTTCATCCCCTTCCTTCTCACCCGCATTATCTACAGGTGCAACTGGCTCAGGTTGAGCTTGAACATACCCTCCTTCGGGTGGGGATGAAGCAGGTTTTTCAGCAGCAGGGGCTTCTCCAAGTTCAGCAAGAAGTTTGTCCAAGTCCTCCTCTTCTTGTGCTGTCCTTCCACTCTTATTATTCTTCTTCTTTTTTTTACTCTTCGTAGTTTCTACAACGTTTTCATTCTTAGTATCAGAAGTTTTAGCCTTAGCAGCTTCGTCCGCAACATCTTTTCCTAGCAGTGAGTCATCACCTAATGAGGTCAAAACACTGCTGCCCTTCTTTTTAGAAGATTTCTTCTTACCCGAAAACGAGATTTCCAGGCTCACATCATCTTCAATTGCATTTTCATCAGGCCTAGAGGTTGAAGCATCATTCTCTTCTTCCTCATCAAGCAAAACAGCGCTAAATAAATTGGTGCTCTTCTTTGAAGCTTTAGAAGACTTCTTTTTCTTACCAGAGAAGGTGATAGCAGACACGTCTTCCTCATCTTTTTGCACTTCCTCGTCATCCTCGTCACCACTTAGTGCATCAAAAGCTGAAGCCGCGAATGAATTACCAGCTGTTCTACCCGAGTTAGACGCATGTTCATCACCATCAAATTCATTATCCTCCACTTCACCATCATCATCAAGCAAGGCAAAGCTAACAGCCCCTCCTGCTTTCGACTTCTTCTTCCCTACGAAAGAACTCTCCGGAACATCGTCTTCATCACCCACAACTTTATCAGCAAAATCATTATCGTCATCCTGCTGTGCACCCTTCTTATTACCTTTCTTACCTTTCTTCTTCCCAGTGATAACAACTTTCTCTTCCTCGGCTTTAGGCTCCTCAGAGAGCTCCATACCTATGGAGTACTCATCGTCATCAATCTGAACGGCTTTCTTCTTAGATTTAGCACCACCCCCAACAGATGACGCATCATCTCCACCTCCAGCATTCGACTTCTTACGACCCATCGGAAAATCTCAGAGGCGGTTCCAATTCTTCCAACTACTCCAGATCAAATATTCTGCAATCGGATGGAAACAATTTAGGTTTTATCCATCTCTATAGTTTTGAGATCGGCACATACCTTAGCATATGAAGAGAATCGACAAAGCTTACCGTACCTCCGAAAGAAAACAATCGACACGCTTAGCGAGTCTCGGAGAGAGAGCGGCGCAGAGAGAGAGAGCGCGCGGCGGAGAGAGAGAGTAGAAACAACGAATCCGGCGTGAAGCTTCCTAGGGTTATGCGAAGGGAGAAAAATGAAACGCTGTGTAGATTCTAATTAAAGTTTGTGATGATATTTTTTTTTTTTGTAGTCGGTTATTAGATTCGGTTCGGTTCGATATTTTTGGTTAGTTCGGTTATTAAGATTTGAACGGCAAAAAAATAAAATACCTTCGACATTTTTATATACCAGAGATACAATATTATTTAGCAGGCCTTAGGCCCATAAATATAACAACATCAAATAAAATCTCCTTAATTAAAACGCTGCGTTTTAAGGAGAGCATTTGTGAAGATGACCCCCACGACTTCTGCGTTCGCGTCGGCGTTCACCGTCACCGTCGCAGCCGCCGCGATTCCAGATCAGAGAGAGAGAGTGAGAGAAGATGATAAAGGCAGTGATGATGATGAACACACGAGGCAAACCTCGTCTGGCTAAATTTCACGATTTCACGGTCTGATGCTTATTGATTAGCTCTGTATTTCTTCGATTATTTGTATCTATGGCCGATTCTCAGCTTTGGTTTTCGTTTGCAGCCTGTGGAGAAACACCACGAGCTCATCCGCCGCGTATTTTCAGGTTCTTCTTCTCTCTTGGACAATTTCACAATCAGTGATTGAATGTGGATTCGTTACAGTATTGTGCAGTAGACCTGAGAACTTAAGCAATTTTCTGGAGATGGATTCATTGTTTGGCTCTGTAAAGATTCTCCTTCTTCATCATGGTGCTTTGTGAATTTCAATGCTTGTGTACTAAATTTTTAACTGTGTGTTTGAATTCGTTGCAGGACTCTCGGCTTGTTTACAAGCACTATGCTACTCTCTACGTTGTGCTTGTGTTTGATGGTTCAGAAAATGATCTTGCTATGCTTGATCTCGTTCAAGGTAAGTTCGTAGCCACTCGCTATCGTTCTTAGATGCCGATATAATCTTAAGTGGCTTGCTCTTATAACTTTGGAACGAAACACTTCTATAGTTTTTAACATGCTTTATACAGACCACTGTTATTTTCATGAATAGGCCATTCTTATCATAAACAGAAATTTGGAAACTTCAACGTTGTCTATCTGGAGTTTTCGATAGGTTAATGTGAAAAGCAAACTGAGATTTCAATCGGCTTTGAGGGAAATCAAAACAGACTCAGTGTCTCGAGTAATAAGAATTGTACAGTATACGGATAGTGTGCCACCTCAGTATGTATTTATAGGATGTGGTTATCAGAGATCAGGATGTTGAGTATATTAGTTTGGTTGTGTCGAGAGTTGAGATGCTTTAATCAAATCTCGGTAGTGTTGTTCTTTCCTTTTAGTGTATACAGAGAGTATACTAGCTTGAGTCTTATATTAATAACTGTTAGCTTGTGGCTGACTAATGTTATATATGAGTCGTTGCCTATTCTTCTGCTCGATGTGTTTTCCTTCTTAAAGCTGTGGAAAGTATATCTTTCATATGATGATGACTTCAGTTTGATTCTTGTATTCGGCAGTTCTTGTTGAAACACTAGACAAATGCTTCAGCAATGTCTGTGAACTCGACATTGTGTTCAATTACAGCAAGGTAATAAATAATGTTACACATAGTAGTTTGTCCCGCCATAAACTCATTATTGTATCCAAAAGCTGGTTTGTTGCATATTCGTTTGTACAGCTTTTGGGATAACTAAATGCAACAAAAGCACATAGTATTATAACTTATGTGTTCATCTTCTATCTCTCATTCACATGTTGCAGATGCACGCGGTGTTAGATGAGATTGTATTTGGAGGACAGGTACTTGAAACTAGTTCCGCGGAAGTCATGAAAGCTGTTGAAGAAATATCAAGGTACTTCCCTCTTCTCTCTATCTTTGTCTCCATTGTTTAGTGTGGGAAATAAACAGTGTCTCTTCCCGGCATTGTGATGCAGATTAGAAGCTGCCACGAATGCGATTTCACTTGTTCCGAAGTCTGTTTCCGGGTGGCGTGGCCGATAGCTATAAATCTTGCCTGAACCTTAACAGAGAAGAATCAGACAAAATTTCTAACAAAGATGTATTCAATTCAATTCTTCTAAGTGTTTGGTTGTTTTTGACGAAATTGTCTTCTCCTTTTGTTATCTGAGTAGCGTGTATGGGCTCAATGGTTCTAACGTGGGCCTTTTAAAAATGTTAAAGAAAAGGACTGCATGCTGTTTTTGAAAATAAAAACAGCGAGAAGTTGGGATCTATAAACGTAAAGTAGGTGGGTAAGGAAAGTAAGGAATAGATAGTATAGGGGCTAAATGGTAAAATAGAGAAAGTAGGACTTCGCCGAACGGCGTGCATTGTAAAGAGAGTCAAAAAAGAATTCGAAGTGGCTGAAGTGCTAATTCATTTGAGCTTTTTACCACCCAATTATATTATACATACATTTTGAATATGTATATAAAAATGTTTTCTCTTTAATTAAAAAGTTCGTGTTGGTTTATATATTTGTATTAATTATTTCATACAATCAAAATTGGTTATCATTATGTACAATTTTGAGTTAATATTGGGGCTTTAGTATAGTTAAATGTTTTTTTGTTAACATTTTTAGAAGATTATCCAAAGGAAGTTTCAACGTCTATCTCTCTCTTTATGCTCCAAAGCTATTGGGCTACAAGAACAAAAAAAAAAGATCTGAAAATTGAAGACAAAAGTATATAAATGGAAGATTCAAAGTGGAGTAATTTAATTGGGAAATGTAAGAAGATACACAAAAGATAAACTTGTTGGGTAAAGTTGATACAACAACAAAAAAAAAATCAAATTTAAATTTGTTGTGTCCTAGAAGAATTGGTCAAGTTAATAAAGATGTACCATGGACCAAAGTGATCACCTTTGATCATATTTATGTACATTTCTTAGGATTGATACTTCTCCCAATCTTGGGGCATTCCTCAAGCTGGTCCAACAAGTTTCTTCTTGTCCACTTTTCACAATTATGTTGGGTCATGTCCCACATTTGTTTCTTTTTTATTTTGCCTGATCTTTCATAGTATTGTCCTTTGATATACTCAAATATGTGACCCTTTATTTATCACCATTTCACAAGTGTGTACCCTTCAGATTATCAAATGTATTAGCAAATATAATAGTTTATCAAAGCTATTAAATTATGAAGTTTTCAAGCAAAACTAGCCACGAAATTTCGGATGTAGTCAGGTCTCTATAACTACGAAATTTCGTTACTATATGTTCGATTACTCATTATTTAATTTAGCTACGAACGTATAATCACAAAATTTTAACCATGGCTACGAAATAAAACGTGACTATATACTTTTTTCTACTACCGAATATTTTTGGCATTACTTTTTAAGTAGCTAGCAAAATTTTAAAGTAAAATTATTGTATTTTAAACCTGTGTGAAAACCTTTTTTAAAAAATCATTCTTTTAGGAAGGAGCATATGATTATCAATGAGTTTTTTTAAGAAAACCATAGAGTATAATGTATAAGGCTATAAGCAACACTATTTTCACATTACGTTTCGTGTGCATAAAAAAGAAGAAGCAGAAAGCATTCTTAGACCCTATAATGATTTTTCATATTTTCAAGAACTCGTACCATACAAACAGAATTTTAAAAAGAAAAGAAGAAGAAAAAAAAAGCAAAATCCATCAAAAGGGCAGAGATTGAGAAACATTCGGGTCGTGTTTTGTAACTTTTGAGGAATGTTCCCGTTTTTTTAGTAATGTGACCAATGCCACTTCTAAGCCAATACTTTTTAGGAGTGTTTAAAGTTTTAAAAACAGTTAATAATAAAAATAATTAGTTGTTTAATGAACTTATCATTTGATGGCTTTGCATGCATGCATGCGTAAGATTAATTAACGACAAAATATTAATTGAATTAATCGACTTTCATCGTCACCAAATATACGATCGCTCTTGGAACTTGCGAAGCTTTTAAGGGAGGTCCCACAGAATCCACCGAAGCCAACGTCATCATCATTTGCATTTTGCATGATCACTAGCAAACACCGTGTGGTTTTACTGCTTTCGTACCGGACTACAAGCAGTAAAACCACACAGTGTTCTTTTTGTTTTGTGTATAGTCGCTTGATTATTCTTTTGAAGTAAATAATACTGTATATGTTTCGCAAAAAGTGTTATTATGACATTTTTCATACATATTAAAAAATTTATTAAAATGTTTTATATGCATATCATTAATACTTTTTAAAAAATTCTCTTTCAAATTAATACATTAAAATAGTGAGGTTAAAATCGGAATTTCCTTTATAAATATACATTGAAAATGTAAAACGACACTCTTTATGAAACAAAATTAAAATATTATAACGACACTTTTAAAAAACGGAGAGAATAAATATTAAACTTCTGTTCATAGCAATGCCTTTATACTAAATATAAAAACTTCAAACAAACTTCTTAATAATCGCTGACTTCGCCAATAGAAAGTGAGAGTGTTCCCAGAAAAAAATCGGAATTACGTAGATGAATTTAAACTTTTCTTCAAGTCCTTTTATCAATATGCCATCACCACTTATCACTAGGTCGAATAAGTTTTTTTCGTCTCACTATAGTTTATCTTTTTTTGAAACCCGTTAGAGCATCTCCATCCATGATACCATGGATGGAGTCCTTAGCTCTTTTT
>OVAN01002067.1:0-35724 GCA_900406275.1 Anastatica hierochuntica | reverse complement strand
CCTTCTATTCTTCGTCTCCGATAGGAATAGTAAACCAGGATGATACTTTTTTTGTATCTCCTCCAGGCGTCGAACTGTCAGATCATTCCCAATCCCCCGACAGTTCCAACCCAAGATCCTCATTTATGACTGGGTGGGTTCTGGGATCCCACCAGACCTTGTTTTCCAGATGAATCACGTCGCCCGCCAGACTTATCACCCCTGCTCGATGGAAACACACTATGAGGGATACGATCTTTCCTGGACCTTGAGCTAGCAATGGCTAGCTCCTTCCTCTTAGGTGATCCCCGAAGGAAAATCCGCTCCTTCTTGCCATGAATCGCTAAAATAGCTTTATTATGACGATGACGCCCCGGGGAATCATTACGTTTTTGCCTCTTCAAGTCTTGCCCTTCCTTTCTTTTTTCATCCTCACTGACCACTGTTGATTTTATCTTTTCACGAGACACTACCAATGAAGAGGTGGAAGCATGCTTCGAGCCACTGCCCAACACTCTTAATTTATCTTTTTCTGCTTGAATCCAGTCTTCACCGAGGAGATCATCCTCATCATCAACAACACCTTCAACCACCTCTTTGGTCGTACTCTTGCTGATAATATTCGCAGTAGTGTTTAAACCGATAAGTGTGTGCTGGCCATTACGCTTCTCAGAACTCTCCCCATCGGTTTTACGAACCGATTTCAACCCATCCGAGACCAAAGGGTCTCCTGTACGCACCAGCTCACGTGAAATCACCCTCCCTGTTCAAACATATTGCCACCGTCGGCTGTAGTCACGCTTCTCCTCCACATCCCGCCCGACCCGATCTGGATAAGGCTCACTTCTCCTCAGCCGACTATCATATCTCCTGTCCATGTCCTGACTACGAGAATGATGCTCATAGTTCCTTCCATCCCAGGAACCATACCCTCGCATATGCTTATCCAATTGCCTACCAGCCTGACCGTCATATCGAGGGTGATCAATCCAACCAGAACGGCGACCATAGCTTAAACTGGATCCCAACCCATTGTAGTTAGCTCCCTGCTGCCTCTGCCCATGTCGGTACCCGGAACTTAGCCTCTCAGACTGTGGCTCAATGATCTCGAGATAGTCCCGCTTCTTACCTATGCTTTCTTCACTTGGAGCCAACTCCGCAGGTCTTAAGGACCTACTCTGTTCATGCACAATCACTTTACCCAAGTGGGATGATTCAGCCTCCAAACTTGGCTGGAGTCGCGAGAAAACATCAGCTTTAGCCACAGGAACAGCAGCCTCCTTCGCCACACCAACAACCACTTCCTTCCAATCACATTGTTGTTTCTCATGTGACATAAGACCACATCGAGAACAATTTTTAAACAGCCTATCATATTGAATTCTAACTGTCACCGTGTCGCCTTGGTCCGTAATAAGCCTCCGAGAAAACTTCAGTGGCTTTCTACTGTCAACCGTAACCCTCAAGCGAGCATCAACCTCATTCACCTCATGAACTAAGCCAATCTTTGCCCCGACACTAGTCATTGTTGCCTCCGACCAGAATTGAATTGGAATACCAGTCAATTCAATCCAAAACGTAATCTCCCAAGGGTACTCATCATGAACCATCGGCTTCCAGCGTACCAAGTTAAACATCCAGAATTTGTAATGGTACGGACCCTGCTGCAGAACAGAGTTCAAGTCTTCCTCAGAATCGAAGTTAAAGATGAAACAGTCATTCCCGAGGTTGCTGGCTGTGATTCTCCCTTCCATTCCCCATTGTTGGGGCATATACGCGATGAGCTTATCCACATTCTGCTTCTTCGGATTCAAAACCCGACCAATGAGAGTTAACCCGTATTCCTGGATCAAAAGCGTTGTATCTTGAGATGGGATTAAGATCGGTTCATCATCATCCTCATAGACCATCGGCCTCTTACCATTTCTCTTCTCCATCACCATAACCAAAAGCTGATGAAACAGAGCAACAGAGACTATCACAATCCAGGGTCACACCAGAGAAGCAACGCAAATCAAGCAGAGCCTCAAGCCACTGACGATGTCCTGCAAACAATCAGTACCAACAGACCCTCAATGGATGGTCGCTGTAAGCCCGATCTGAAGCGATCCCAACCCCCAGCACTTCTCTTCAACGGAAGAAAGCAACCGTGAAATCACAGCCGTCACTCTCACGTGAGAGCCTTCAAGCACTTCCCTTCGTCGGCCACAAAGATCACCAGAAACCGCCGCCTCCTACCACCTCGGAATCGCCATCGCCACTCCTAGGTTAAATCGCCGCTATATAGCCCTGTTTGTTAATCCTAATATTTTCGCAATTACATGTTTAATTTAAAAAAAATAACACATGGAAAAGTGTGTGTACTTCAATTTTAATAAGATATATTATATATTATATTTATTAGGATAGGCAAATTAACCGGAACCGAAAAACTGAATCGAAAACCGATAATCAAAATCGAACCAAAACCAAAAAATGAAAAAAATACTTGAATGGTTCCAATTTTTGAGAACGGAAAGAACCGAAACCGAACCGAACCAAATTTTTTTTTGAAAACCGAAAATTTTAAAATTACCCAAAATATTTAAAAAATATTTAAAAATATTTGAAAATACCCGAAAATATCCAAAAATACCCATAAATAAACGAAAATATCCAAAATTACCCGAATTTTTATACTCATATGGCTACTTTTTTACTTGGAACCAACTCCGAACCAAAATCAAACTGAACCGAAAACCTTTCGGTTCTAGTAAGGTTCCAAAATTTAGAAACCGAATTAACCAAACCAAATCGAACCGAAGAATCGAATGTCCACCCTTAATATTTATACGTCAATGTGAATGAGAAATTAGAGTAAGATTATATTAAATGAATAAGAGAATAGAACTCTTAAGCATAGATTATACATCATAACGAAGAGCATACTATAAGGACATATAAAAGTTCGAGTAAGTTCAATTTCTTAGAGAATCTTTCATGTGAAAGAGAAATTATAGTAAATTTTATTTCTTTTAATTAATTATATATATTTAATCAGATATTCAATAGATCTATGGTAAATTAAAAGAGAAATACATTATTTAAAATATCACATATGAAGTGAGTTGTGCACTTCTTTTTTAATAAGATAGATGTAGTTGGATCATATTTTATTATTCTCTCAACATAAGTGATGTTTAAGATTGTTTACATCAATTAAAGATTCGTTTGCATAAATGTGAAAAAATTATTTAAATCGAACAAAAAACTCCTAAAACATCACTTAATTTGAAATAGAAGAAGTAATATTTTTGTGATAATTAATTTTAAAATATCTCTAAAATTATTAGATAACATATGTTGTAAGTTTATAGTTAGAATTAAACATTTTTGATGTTGAATAAGATGCTTAAGTTAAGCAGCTTGATTCATGGTGAACTAAATCATACTTCTAATTTTATAATAATAGTCTCATTTAACACGTTATAGTTGAATCATATTTACTCTTTTAAAATAATTTTCAAAATAATAAAATAATGAAGAAAATTATAGTGTTTGACAAAATAAATATAGTATATTTTAGAGGTAGGTACATTTCTAAAAAACATTAGCAAGATCATGTTTAATATGGTATTAAAAACATTTACATTCGTATTAATTTTAAAGAACTTTTGTACTTTTTCTATATTAGAAAAATATAAGTATTATATATATATATATTACTATTTATATATTAAATTATCTTTTTATGCTTTTAATTCTTTTTCGAAAATTAAGATTTTCTTATATTATAAATGAAGAACTATATATCAATAGTATATAATTAAATGAATACCGTTTATTTAAAATATATATCATTTTTAATTATTTTTAAAAATAATTGTAAGAAACTATATTATTTTTAAGATTCATTTACTTATTTTAAAAATAGAAATATATTACTATTTTTTTTAGCATTTTTAAAACCTAATTTCTCTTTAATGAATTTTTTATTTTCTTTCTTTATGTATTCCTTTACAAATTTAAGGTTTTTTTGTTAGAAACAAATTTAAGGTTATTCTCCTAATATACTTCTCAAATAATAATATAGAGATGTAGACGTCAGACGAAAATAAATATGTAATCATGTTTTATTTTAAATCGTCAGAGAAGTGTTGAGACTAATCCTTAGAATAATATGTGAAAAGTGTAAAATAGGTATGATATGTTTAATTATATATCAATCTAGTTTGATCACATTGAGTTTGGAGGGAAAATAATTTGTATGTTAGTAGAAAGAAATTGCATCTAGATATGATATTAAGTTATTAACTAATCAGTATTGTGCTTAGGTTGATAGAGGTTCAAAGTAAATTTTAAAAATGTTCTTTATTAATATTGAAATGGAAGATGATTTCACCAAATTATATGCATCTAATTAATCAATTATTTTGTAGTGAGTTTATTTTATAGCATTAGAACTTAAGCATTTCATCTAAATTTGTTACCGAAAACTCATGCTGAATTTATAATTATACATTTATATGGTATGGTATGTTACGATTTTTCTGACCAAATATTTTTTATATATTTAACTTATAAATGGATTACCTATATAGTCCATTATGAGTTTAATGTTATTGAATTTAAGTTTATAAATATGAACATATCAAATAAACGAGTAAATCAAATATGTCCTCTAATAAATAAAACTCATACAGGTTTTGTCGGATTAGATCAATTTACATGTCAAAGACATTGTAGTCTGGTTGTTGAGTCTCCGTAGCTAATCTTCAAAGTACCAAAGTTTGATTCACCTAATATGTGGGGGTTGAATGAACTATCGCACCGACTCATTGTGGTCTTTTTGTTGACAAAAAACAAAAGATCATTTTACATATTTTTTATGTTGAAAAAGTATTTTCATTATATTCTACACAATTGTTTACTGATTCTTTTTTTGGTCAAAAATTATCGAATCTACATAATTGACAAATATAATAGCCAAGTTATTTAACATCTTCTGAAAATACTTTGTATTTCCTCTTAATATTCAATATAACTGTGTATTAAAAAATGAATTAAAAAATTAAATTGTATAATTTCTTCGGATGTGTAATCCATAGAACTTTTTAGGAATTGCATATTTTTGTATTTCAGTGTGCTACAAAAATATAAACTTAAATTAGAATGGAAGAAACAAATATGAAAATGTGCAGTTGTTTTAATAAAGGCGACATAACTTCTTAGTGTAGACCCATTCCAAATTGGACCACCTTTCAGTATCACTACTTAGTCACATACATTCAACTACTGACTAAACTAAAAATTTAGTTTGCATCAATATACAGTTAGAGACCAGATTAGTAGATCACGAAAAACTGTTGAGATATGAAATCTGTATTAGTAATAGAAAATAAAAACTGAAATAGAGTAGTGCTTATATTTGGATAACAATATCTCCCAAAATCTAAACATTGAATGTTACTAAATTTTATATTCATAATTATTATATTTGTTTTTTACATGTAATAAGTCATTTGACACTTGTTGCTAATATTTGACAATCTACCTATAAATTGTTGGAGCAAATCAAACTTGAAATAAAAGAGTGTGTTTGAATTAGTTGTAGTTGTTTGTTAAAAATTAAGTCAAATAAAGATTAACTAGAGTTTGACCCGCGCAACTGCGTGAGATTTTTAAAATATTTTTATATATTATTAATCATGTTTAGATTTTTCGAGTATCAGGTTTAGAATTTTCGGATATTTCGAGTTTCGGATTTGAGTTCAGGTTCAAAACTTTTAGAATTTTCAATTATATTGAATTCCGAGTTCGGGTTTAGATTTGAGATTTTCGAACTTTCAGATTTCTGCAGATACTCGTATGGGTTCATGTTGGATAATATCTGATACCCGAAATACCATGAAACAAAACCCGTTAGAGTATTTTAGAAAAAAGCATTAGATGACTAAACTTAAATTTTTATAGTTTATATAAATTATTTTTATAAATTTGCATAGATTTTTCTAAATTTTATATTTTTGTAACAAATTTTATTTAGAATATAAGTATATTGTAATATAGTTATTTTAAAATTATGGATTTATTTTAAATTTGAAAACAAACGATATTTAAATTTGATGATAATTGATGATTTTAAATTGTGTTTGTTTATAATTTTATAATGATTATGAGAAAAGAATATTAGAATATTCTAATATGTTTGTTGGAATATATAAATGACTCGTTTGAGTTATATTAATTATTAGATATATTTAATAAAATTTCTAAAACATGTTTACTTCAGAAAATCATACATGAAAAGGTCTATATACTTCCCTTTTAATAAGATGAAAGTTCTATTCGTTTTTGTATAACATCAGGATATCCATATGTAATATCAGGATCGAAATATACCAAATATTGTTCGATTGACCATTTTAAATTTGCATCAAGATACATTATTTTAGAAATTTGAGATGGTAAGATGCAAAAAAAAAGAATTAGGTATTTGAGATGGTACAAAAATTTAGAGTTTAGATGCAAATTTTGCATCTCAAAATTCAAAATATTAAAATATCTGTATAAAATATTTTAATTAAATATAAATAAATTTTAAATTATATAAAAATTACCAAAACGGAAAAACGGTTAAAACCACAAAAACACCAAAACTGCAAAAAATTGCAAAAGTGCAAAAAATATCGTAACAACGAACCACCAAAACAACAAATCCCTAAAATCATCAAAACACAAAAAACTACAAAAAACGCAAATCCCGCATAATCAGTCATATGCAAAAACGTATATCATTCGGATCCAAAATCCAAACGCACCATTCATATGCAGCTTTAAGATGTTGCATCCAAGTACAGAAACGAACAGTGCTCAGGTTTTGTGAAAATGCTTAGTTGTTCTGATATCCTGAAATCTTTTCAGGAGTTATATTATTGTAAGAATATATATAATCCATCACATTCTTACATAATAAATCAGTTTTTTCAAGAGGTCTTAGGGATTAAAAAAAAAATCAACAAAAGACTCATTAAATAAAACTCCTCGAATTTTTCTATTGATAAAGTCCCTCCTGTTAAAGTATGTTATTATAAACATCTTTCTATCTATAACGTTGTGAAAACTTAACAGATTCTTCTAAACTAAAATTCATCGTTAAAAAAACGAGAACCATACTCGTAAACAACATACAATAGAAAGCCAAACAACAAAGCTTTCTAAAACTCCTACTGTAAAATTCCTAACTCATCTAAATCCCCAAAACTGTAAATCAACGACTCGACAAATGAAAGTTTTCTTCTTCCCTCTCCTTTTATTAGTTTACACCGTTTCATTTCTTCAAACCAAAGATGTAACCTCGTGAAAAAGAACTCACCAAAAACTCTGATGATCCAAAGACGGAAATAAGTTTTTTAGACAGAGATTCTCTAGCTTTAAGAAGAAAGCTTCATAGCTTTATGTTGTCCCATGAACTGATGGGGCTCTGAGTGTTTCCGATTTTGAATCAAAAGTTTGAGGGATATGGTTTCATATCATAAAGCAATTAGGGATTTGTGGTGGTTTTGTCGAACTGAGTTATGTGGTCTATGGGTATACGATTGTTCCAAATTTCAAACATAAGTTTTGATGGTGAACCTTAAAAATGATTATGTTATGAGTGTGGAAGCATATTACACATTAGAGCATCACTCAACTCCGTTCACTTATGATTTTCTATGGTGGATGTAGCAATTAGGATTTCGACTTTAAGACTCTGATCGAGACTCATCCCCTCTTTTGGGATATAATTTTAACATTAATATGTGCTACTTAGAGCTTTGATCAATGACTGCTTCTAGATTTTACTTCATTAAACTTCACAGACCTTTTTGGCATCCTTAACATAGGATGTTTAATTCTCTTCTCTTTTTATGTCTCATTGAATAGATCTCTCAGTTTATATCCGTTGTCTAAAGATGATCTTGATTATAGCTATATGAACTTGTTTAGATGATCCCAATTGTACTTTTTCTCTTGATTATATTTTATAGTTTTCTTGAGAATATTCAATGTGAAGGTTTGGTAGACAAATAATGTTCTCAACTTCAAATCCAATGTTTCTATTTTAAGATAATCGATTAAAATAAGTTGTTCTCATGCATTTGCAAAATTATATATAGAGAGACATACATAAATAAATATATAAAAAATATAAGCTTGCTCAAATGACAATTTCATCTTTTGAAGATTAGATGTCAGAAAAATTGTTTCTTAAAAAAACATATCAAGTGACGACTAAACCACAAAGAGATTATCATCATCATAATCATCCTCTCTAACTCAACTAAAATCTCCAAGAGGAAATCTAAATTGACATTTCTCTTATCATCATACCGCCACTTGCATGCTTTAGTAACATCACTGCTTCTCTTAGCCCTTGTCTCCTCACTAACCTCCTTTTTTGTCACTATCATCTCAGATTAAAATCAAATGCATCACATCTATGCTTTGAAAGAATGAAGGCAAATGGTAAGGGATTCTTTGTAGTATCAATTGAATTTTCTCTCTTCATTTTTTCCAAACTTCAATAATTGATCTCAATTTTTTGAAATTCTTGTAGATTTACGACATTAAAAGAGAAATTTCAATCTGAAAGAAAAATTTGATATGGTAGAGTTTCGATTCGAACACGAAGAGAAAGAGAGAATTTGTCAAAGGAAAATAATTTACATTAATAAACATAAACGTGAGGGGTTTAATAATTAAATTACTTAAGGGGATTTTTATATGATCCATCTTTAGTTGAAGTGTTTTATCACTAAAATCAGAGAGCATTGTTTAGATTTACAACTTGGTAACAGAGCTAATTGTTGGGTCTTCTGACAACATTAAAGTTCTAGCTTTAAACACAAGTACGAGGAGAGATATTAGATGAAAAGACGAAATTACCCCAATTCGATCGATATTGGAATCACTAGAGCGAATGAAGAACTTCTTCCATGCAAGAAGGTTGTGAAGCATGATTGCGATGGGGTTCGAATAGCCAACAAACACAACAATTTTATTCGTGAGCAGAGGCATCAACATGAAAACGTCAAAAATAACGATCACAAAGTCAAACATTAGCTTTGTTTATCCATCGACAGATTGACGTTTGAACAGATCCCCGATAGAAGGAGTCCAAAGCAATATGAGATTCGATGAAAATAAAGTTGGAGCAAATGCTCTGGTGAAAAATTGTTGCTTCAAAAGTTAAGGAGAGACTTTGAAGTGTTGGAGATGAAAGAGGCTGAGAAGATAAAAGAGTATTTTACTCACGTATTAGTCACTATAAAATCAAATGACAAAAAATGGAGAAGTATTGACCGATTCAAAATTGTTTGAGAATATTCTCATAACACTTGGTGATAAATTCTTGTATGTGGTAGTGTCCATCAAAGAGTCGAAGAAAATTGAAAGCATTTCACTGAATGAGTTAAAAATTGCCCTGGTGATTCATGAATAAGAGTTCAAAAAAATAGACAAAGAAGATAATAATGTGTTAAATGCAACACATGGAAGAGGTGTTAATGGAAGAGAAATATTCAAGACATAATTTTGTTTAAGAAAAGCACTATGAAATGTTATATGTCATCAACTTGGACATTTCTAGTATAAATGTCTGAAATGGGGAGAGGAAGCAAATTATGAAAATTTTGAAGAAAATGAAGAGATATTATTGATGGCATCATTGAAGAGAAGAGAGTAATGAATTATGAGGTCAATAGGGTTGACGCTCTATTTTCACCCCCAATATAGTTGTTCTGCTTGTTCCCGCCCATTCTTTGGACCTCTTTAAATTGTTACACAAACTTATTTATCTCCCCTTTAAAAACCCACCCGAAGTAGTTGATTTCACTTTATTTCCCCAAACCACACTAAACCGTCAACTGAAATTACTTAACCGGAAAATCACGTTTCACAATTTGCGTTTTAAATAATCACGATTTAGATTTTTTTTTAAATCGATGCATGAACTTTTTATCTCTTTATAAACCTATATGAGGTATTTTGATTCTTTATATTCTTCCAAACCATACTAATTCATCTTTTCTAGACCTTCTATTTCTATATATTTCTTTATTATATTTGAAAACAAAAAATTGAATGTTGACTACTTTTTAATAGGAGCAACTCTAAGCAAATGGTTTAATTGAGCGTTCGAGACATTAGTGGCTAGTGATAAACCGTATAACATGTTCTTACCTTTTATTTTTATTCATTTTTTTTTAAAAAAATATGCTTTTTTATCACAAATAGTACTTTCTTGTATTTGTAGTATTGAAAGTCATTTCAGGTCGAATAATGCATTTTGGAGCAGCTTGGACTCATTTGGAGCAAAAGTCAGTTTTGGGACAGTTTACCTGCATTAAAAATATCATCCAATATGAAGGCCATGGAATCATTTGTATCTTTCATTATGTTTTATTTAGGTTAGAAACCAAAAACCTAAAATCTTATCTTGTTTAAGCTTAATTTAAAATTTGAGACGTTGTAGTGAATGCTTAGTCCTTTGTGGAATGATACCTGAAATATTACGACAATGTTGTGCGCTTGCAACTAAGTGATACTTGTTTTGGGTGAAGATTATTAAAACATCATCTAGAGGTCTCACCGTTAGAATGATCGATTTTTAGCACTATTCAGTGATTGGTAAGAACTCTTTAGTACCGTTAGTATCTTCTACATTGATGCGAAGAATTTCACGAATGTTGCAACTTTTCTTGATTTTCAATGTCAATTGGTATCTCCCTGTGTTAAATACAAGAGAATCCCATCCAAATTTATTACCTATCAAGCCTCAGAGGACCATGTTTTTAAAGGTTACATATTAACATTTAGGTCAACCAGTCAAAAAGAGCCTCTGGTATTTATATGGTTATTGTTGAAATTCTTGAAAATTAGTCACTAAATTTGTTTGTTTTCAAATTTTGTTAAGAGAAATAAAAAAACTATAGAAATAGAAGGTCAAAAAGATGAATTATTGTGATTTAGGAAAATATAAAGAAATCAATTAAGTGGAGTACGTTTATAAAAAACAAAAAAATCAGGTGGGAATAGGAGGAACGACTATACTGGAGGTGGAAACTGAGCGACAAAAATTAATCGCGATTATCTAAAACATAAATTGCGAAACGCGATTTTCCGGTTAAACAATTTCAGTTAACGGTTTAGTATGATTTGGGAAAATAGTGTGAAATTAACTACTTCGGGTGGATTTTTAAAGAGATAAATAAGTTCGTGTAACAATTTAAAGATGTCCAAAAACAGGTGGAAATAAGCGGAAAATTATATTGGGGGTAGAAATAGAGTGCCAACCGGAGGTCAATATGGATGAATTTACAAAGGTTTTGCTAATGACATACACTAGAAAGTCAGAAAACGTGAGAAAAAAGGTTGTTGGCAAGAGAAATGTGGAGGTGATGTTAACCGATGTTACATACATCCTAAGTGAAGTCTACTATGTGTTTGAACTCAACAAAAATCTTTGAGAATTGGCCAAATCCAGGAGAAGAGGTAACATTTATCATACGAAAGGGGACGTGCAAGATTTATCATGAAGAAAGAGGTCTAACAAAAAAGAGTGGATGAATATGAAAAAAATCTTCATGATGTATGACTAAGCCAATGATGAAGAAATATCAAGACACCAACGATACATGTAGAAAAACTTTGGAAGATAAGTCAAAGCTAAGGTGTCAATGTTATGGGCATCTCAGTCACCGTGGGATGAAAACATTACAAATCAAAAATATACGCAGTCTTTCTGATTACAATTCGCAAAAATTCACATGCTTAAATTATTTTGCGGCAAGTAGCCTAGAAAACTCATTCCCCAGAAAATCATATGGAGAGAAAAAGAATTTTTTGAGCTGCGACACTCATACATTTGTAGTCCTATTAGCCCCGTGTCCACCAGTAAAAATTTTATGTGTTATGTTTCATTGATGATTAAACTAGAAAAACACAAGTGCACCTTCTGGAAGAGAAATGAAAATATTTTTGTCATTTCAAATTGTTTATAAGAAAAGTGGAAACTAAGACAAGAAAGAAAATCAAATGCTTGAGAACATATCAAGGAAAGGAACACTTCTCAGAAAAATAAAAAAGGTATAGGTTGTATAATCTGAAGATCATGATAAGCAGAGGCGTGGTGTTTGATAAAATAAAAGGCTAGAACTGGGAAAAAGATTGATCTCATCATTCTAATACTGATTTGACTTGGAATGATGATGATGATGATACTTCATGCGAGAAGAGTGAAGCTAAAGATGTTGCGGAGAAGATTCAAGCAATGAATCTAACGGTGAAGTTCAAACAGAGCAGACTGAGAAAGCTTCATAAGAGGCTCAAAATGAGCAACATGTCAAAGTCATAGAGGGACACACAACAAGGCCTCCACGACTTCTCAATAATTATATCACAAAGGAGTGAGATTACAAGAGATGAAAATTACAAAGTGAACATGGTCAAAGATTAATTATGTTGATCCATCCACCTTTGAAGAAGCTGCAAAAAGCTTGAAATGGTGAGAAGATATGGAGGAAGAGATGAACTCAATCATCAAGAAGCAGACTTTGAACTTTCATCATAATGGGACAAAGTGTATCAGAGTAAAATGAATATACTATACCATGCCTAATGAACATAGAGAAGTGAACAAATACAAGACACATTTTGTAGCTAACGAATACTTTGAGGAGCATGTCATTAATTATACATAAGTTTATGCACTTTCTTCTCGGATCAATACAATCAAAACTATCCTACCTATGGCAGCACATAAGCTTGTGACATCTATCAATTAGATGTGAAATCAGCTTTTCTCCATGGAATTCTTTTGGAAATTGTCTACGTACAGAAACCAAAAAGGTATGTGGTTAACAAACTTCATAAGGGTTGTATGGTTTAAAACAAGCTCAAAGATTTTGGTTCAGTCGAATCGGATAATACTTCATCAGTGAAGGTTTTCAAAAGTTTTAGATAGAAGAAATTATGTTCCTTAAGAAAAATAGCAAGGTAAAATTTTGTATGTGAGCATTTATGTGGATGATCTTATCTCACATGAAACAATGTCTCAATAATGAAATATTTCAAAGTGTCAGATTTGACATGACAAACCTTGGGAAAATGAGATATTTTCTTAGTATTGACGTATTGCAAACACCACACTGGATTCATATATCTCAAATAAGGTATGCTCTAGAAGTTTTGAAGTGTTCTGATATGAAGAATTGCATTGCAGTTTACAATTCAGTGGTGTCAGGAAGCAAACTTGACATGAATGAGAGAGGAGGTGAGTAAATGAGACTTTTTATATACAAATAATAGGAATTCTTATGTATTATCATTACAACAAGATCTGATCAGCGATTTATTATAAATCTCTCAAGTAAATACATGTCTAAACCTACAACATTACAACTACAAGCTGCTAAGAAGGTTTTGAGATATCTAAAAGATAATATGGATTTTAGTGTGTGGTACCAAAGAGGTGAAACTAGAGGACTGTTGCTTTATATAAATTGTGATTTTGATGAAGATGTTGATAGTGAGAAAAGTATTTGAAAGTATGTCTTTCTCATGAGTGATGCATCGTTAGGTTGGTCCTAATTACTCTTTCTACCATTAAAGCAATCAGTTTGTACTTGTCAAGTTATACGGTTTATGAGGGTCTTAGAAAAATTGGTGTATGAAGTGAAAGAAAGCATAATTATTATATGCGGCATCACTCAACAATCAAGATTTTTAAACATTCAGTCTTTCACGGAAGAAGCAAGCATATGGAGTTTGTTTTCATTTTCTATACGAGTTGATTACTGATGGAGTAATTCGACTTGAGCATTTTGGATCACATAAGCAAGTAGCATATATCTTTACATAGCCATTGAAGCATGAATCATTTGAGAATTTTAGGAACAAGTATGGAATTTGCTCTGTTGATGATAAGCTAAGCTTTTTGCACCAAACTTAGTTTAAGGAGCAAATAAAAATAACAATAAAAGAGTTGAGTTTGAACTTTGAACTAGTGGTGTTTAAGTTGTTAAGAGTCTAAGTCAAACAAAAATCAAATCTTGTGGAAGTGCTTAGTTGTTTTCTTATTTTGTCTTTTAAGAGTTTTTTATTTTATATTGAAGATCAATGTTATACCAGTTACGGTTAAGATTAATTCGGACTCTACATACGATAAAAATGTATTTCACTTGATTAATTGGTTGATGGCTCAATTCTGAATAACATAATACATTTTACACTTTTCTCGACATCTTCGTCTTTTACGAAATCCAATATAGTATCAAAGCGTTGAATCTCTATTTTCGAAAATTTCTTCTCTGAATCATCTTATTTAGCTTGTGATTCATCAAGTTTTCATTGATTCACCTTGAAGAATCACACCGATGAGTTTGTCTTTTCTATTTCTCATTTCAGAAATCTTAAAATACCATTTCTTTTTCGTCTTTTCAATCTGTCATGTCTTCATGATGACAATAGTGACTCTGCTTTCTTTTTTACCGATCTTTTGACCTAGATTGTGTCGGTTTCTTACTCACATGGAAATAAAATTTGCATCAATTTTCGATAATAAATTACTCTTCTTATGCTTCATATAGCTCTTCTAGCTCAACAATAATGGCTTTCTCTGATGAAGATTGCATCTCATGCCCTGACTCTTGACGTTCTATAATAGACTATTGTATATTTTTTGGTGACTCACTCATCTCTATGCATTCCAAGAAACAAAAAATAGTCTTTTAGAGCAGCTTTGAAGCTGAATATAGAGTAATGGCTTACACAAATTGTGAATTGATGTGGTTTACCCATCTGGTCTTTATCGTTTACCAACAACTCTTACAACCTTTTTGTGATAATTTGTTTGCTCTACATATTACATTAAATAACGTCTTACATGAAAAGACCACACACATCGAAAATGATTGTCATATTATCGTGAGAGGTTACAAAGTGGTTCTCTCAAGACCTTTCATTATAAGTTAGATAATCATCTTCCAAATCTCTTTCACAAAGTTGTGCAACCTCATTTTTTCAAATAGTTATTATCGAAGATGAGAATTAATCATCTTAGAGATATGGTAAAAAATTGGTGATCAATGTTATACCAGTTATGGTAAAAATTAAACCGAACTTTACATAGTATAAGAAAACATTGCACTGTTTAATTGATGAACTATTCAGTGAAATAACATAATACATTTTACACTTTTCTCAATCATCTTCTTCTACGAAATTAAATACTATAAATCTATATAAGCTTTATCCGCCTATGAAATAACTCTGCTTTTTCAAAGTCCAAACACCAAAAATATTGTTTAGATCTACACAAGTAACATCTGATTAAAACTCCGTTAATGGTGCTTAAGTATTTGAAGATTCAAAAATAAAAAAATTACCTAAAATTTTAAATACAAATTAATATTGGACACGTGCTATATGCACGACTATTGTTTTTTCTATCAATACAGACATTTTATTCAACAAAGTTTTATTAATTTGTTGTTTTAGTAATCTTTAGAAAGTTTTCATCAATTCTAAATCAATGTTCTAACTATGCTCATATTTCTATCAATGTGGGGCATGTACCACAACTTCAAAACTATTATGTTTTCGTCCTTAGACCTATTAATTTATGTTCATGAAGAGTTATGAGTTATAAAAGATATATATATAATGATTTTAAATGAACTAAACATAAAATCTTTGAATCATTATGCATGTGAAGTTGTTTGTATTTGTTTCCATCATCTTTCATGTATGAAAACTATTAAATTTGTCATACTAGAACACTATTTTTTTTCTTTAAAAACATATATTTTTATAGTGTTTCATGGTTTTCTTCGAAAACGATATTTGGTTATATATCTCACAAAATGAATGATAACCAAAAATTTATACTTCTATTACAACCAACTTTAAGATGTTAGCGGCAAACATGATTCGCATGAAACAAATGTCAGTCAACAAAGCACATGGTATTGTTAATTCATGTTAAATCATACATTGAAACAAATAAGCTAACATTAGAAACTGCATATATTAACTTGAAGTTGATCTCAAGCATTAACTTCCATGTATATGATCACCAAAAAAAAAAATTACTGTTGAAAAGAAATAATATTGAAAAACCATCATTAGCAATGAAAAATAGAGAGCAGAGCTAGAATTATTCGTTTAATATAAAAAATTAAGTTATACCTCTCGTTGATATTATGTGAAAAAAATTGCTTTATATGTTTCAGTCACTCTTCCACTCTCACGATAGCTTTTGTATCATTAGATAAAGAACTAGATAGATGATGTCAGGTATTCAAAAAATAAACGAAAAATGGTGCTAACTTATATCTCAAGACATTAGATTTTAACCTTTTATAAGCACCTTGGAGTTGAAAAAATATGTAAAGTTTGGGCAGTCTATGTTTATTGTCTACAAACTGACTTTAACAAATGAATGATTTTCATAGTTAGAAATGTTACTTCTTCAAAATTTTACAAATCAAAAAGATTCTACTCGTAAGTTTTGAAGAATCTAGGTAATTGTATATTGTATTTATAGAATAAGAGTGTAGTACTCTAATAAAGAAAAACACAAAAATCTGACTTGACTAAATTGTTCTATGAATTTGATGAAGAAAAAAAGATGCAGAGCAAAACGGAGAGACATTAAAGAGAGATGATTTGAGTCCATAAAGTTATCAACTCTTTTGAAGAAGATGAAGCGGTTGAGATAGAGTAGTATGACCGTGATCATAAACGTGTTATAAATTCTTTTAATTTACAAATTTTTTGCGTTTCTGTATTTTATTTATGATTTAAAAAAGTTTGAAAATAATTGTGGTGGTGACACGTTATTAAAAACTGCAACAGTTATCACTAATGCTTTGTAAAATGAGGATGTTGAATAATTTATTCAACTGTTGAAAAAAAATTGCTAAATAATGGAGGTGTTGAAAATAATGTGGATTCACAAGAGTTGAAGTTTTCAACTAGTTGAAACAAATAAAATGGAGTCCATGTATTTGTTTATTATTGGTTGGTGACCATTCTTGATTTTTTTTTCCTTACTATTATTTAACATCAATTATTTATACTTAAATTAATTTGAGAAATTCCTTGAATTACCACACAAATAAGTTTTTCTACCACATCTACCACACACATTCATTTTTTCCAAATCTACCATATTTTATTAACATTTGGACCATTTTTCCCTCGTTACACAATAAACTCCATCATAGCCATCTCTGTCATCGGCGTGAAATGGATTCTCATTCTCTTCCAAATTTGAACCTGGCAACGATGCTGATGGCGAAGACCATTCTTCTTCAACCTTTACTTTGACAATTAAACTGATGAATGAGTGAGTATATAAACAAACTCATATCTCATGATTTGGTGTGGGGAGGGGGGAAATGCAATGAGGAAACCGATAGCGATGCTGCTCCTTTCTGTTGGAGCTCTCACATTCTCCCGCATCGGTTATGTCAGAAAGATCCAAACGTCTGATTACCCTTACAAGGAAGGACACATCACTCCTCTAAACACCAGCACGGTCGGACGAATTCACAATCCAAGGTATTAGTGCCTCGCTAGATTTGGTAACTCCTTTTCTCTTTTATTCAGATATGAGGAAATGCAATGAGGAAATCGACGGCGATGCTGCTCCTTTCTTTCAAAGCTCTCATATTTTCCAGTGTCGGCTACGTTAAACAGATCCAAACGAATGATTTCCTTTACAAGGAAAGACACATCGTTCCTCTATACTCCAGCAAGATCGACCAATTTCACAATCCAAGGTGTTGATGCCTCGCTAGATTTGGTAACTCCTTTTCTCTTCTATTTAGATATGAGATTGTATCATATTAAGAGCTAAGGACGGGATGTTGATTGTTTTTCTGTTGAATCAACAATTCGAGTACACTGCAAAGTGAACAATGTAAATCAAGGGAGCAAAAGAAGAATTACATTTTCTAATGTGATTCTGTGTGATGGATTTGTTTTTAGATTGTCAGTACTATGTGAATGATTATGCTTCTTTTGGTTTAAATTGTGGTTATGATTATAAGATCTTAGACACGAATGGAAACTTTATATATTTACTGTATACATCTATAATTCTATGTTAATATCTTTGATTATATTTGAATTCCTCATTTTTATGCTAATATATCAATATGTGTCTATTGGTTGTGTTAATCAGTTATATAGCAAAGAGCGCAATTACAAGTATCACTCTAGGTTCAGCTTTTGCATTATTGTTTACTATATCCCCGACTTCTTGTTCTTTCTATATCTTTTATATCATGCGGCTTCAAAATCGATCTTTTAATTTCTCTGAGATCACTTGTCATGCAAGTGTGACACATTTTTTGGGGTCAATAGGAGGTCATGTTTTGGAGTGGCTACGCCATCTCTTGTTGAATACGATGGAGGAAGAAGAGTAGTTGATAATGTAGAATCAGGGTCTGGTGGTCACTTGTATGTTCCTTCATCGGTTGAAGAGGTGCACGTCTTTAGGGCTTCTGGACCAAAGTTTATTAAAATGACCTACGATACATGGCACACTGGACTGTTGTTTGGAGACAATTTTATTGTCAATAATTGTCAATAGTGTTTTATGACTTCTTGGTTTAACATTGTCAATGTTGATGAATGCTCATAAGGTGTATCACACAACACATGATTTCAAGAAGAGTAATGGGGTTATCTTTCAATTTGAATCCAGAGAGGTCGATACATCGTCTTAGGTCAAGCGGATTTGATTCTATAAATTGTTGTTTTGTAGTATTCAACTACCAAACTCTGCTTAGCTACCGTTTATATTGATGTATTATGTTTTGATTGCTTTGTTTATCTGCTCTGTTAATGCTTCTCCTTCTCTCAATGTCAAGTGTGAAATGATTTCTTATCGTTTAATTTTGCTTACGCAAATATGTATTTGCTTCTGAAAGCCAACTAGTAGGGGAAGAAAGCATAGAGACAAAATTGAGGAAGAAAATAGTAAATATTGATGGAGTAGCTAATGTCTCCAAGATTATCATGATCATGTGAACTTGTCTCTATCGTGGGAGATTCAATTCATTGTGGGGGCATGCCTATCACCATGACTCTCTTCTTGTTTTTTTCAAATGGCATATCCCCTACCATTATTTTTTCGGTTTAAATTGTAATTATGATTCTATTTGGACAATCTTGGCTTATTACAAAAATTAAGATATTCGA
Organism: Anastatica hierochuntica; assembly: GCA_900406275.1. Classification (NCBI taxonomy): domain Eukaryota; kingdom Viridiplantae; phylum Streptophyta; class Magnoliopsida; order Brassicales; family Brassicaceae; genus Anastatica; species Anastatica hierochuntica. The sequence continues at coordinate 16,512 of OVAN01002067.1, read as the reverse complement.
ACATTTTATTATTTTCTAGAAGAATATTCAAACGTTTTAGGGAATTTTTCATATGTTTTCTGAATATTTTTGATGTAGGGTTAAGTTTTACCCCAACTAAAATCTAGCTGCAAGTGTACAACATTCGCAGTAATACTTAGGGCTCGAATCTACAGGGACTAGAGTTTCACACTGAGGACTCATAAGACTTCGGACTAAGCTAAAACAAAATATGCATGGGGTTTGATTGGTTTTTATTTTGTTTTTCTGTTGTTTAATTATGTAAAACAAAATCATATTCTATATGCATACATACATATATATATATATATATGTATATGTATATCAATTAAACAATATGCACCAGACAACAGAAAATTAAAGTAAGCGAGCATGAATTAAGACTCGACTAGGGGCATAATGCTTCGGTGTAGAACACAACCACGAAGGTAAATCCTCTCCATTTTCGAGATTCATGATTCTATACATATAACAACCAAGGTACTCGACTTTTACACAGTCCTTGCAGAAGAAGTCTACGCATAACTTCAGACAAGGCTAATTGTTCACAATTCTAAATTGATCAACTTTCGTTGTCTATTTAGAAAGGCTCATCAAATACTATTTCAGGAAATATGTCAAGCTTTTGGAATGCATACTAACCTAAGATCTATTCACAAGTTGGCCTAGCAAGCAAATAACATTATAGCATTAGCAAAGATGATAACGTTAATGATATAGCCTAGTCGTTTAGTAATTTTGTTCAAGCAAACTCATTGACTCCATTTTATCTAATGTCTAGCATGCAAGCTAATCAATTAAAGACATGTAAACATGAAAATCAATCAATACATCTAGCATTCATATCACATCAAATGAGAAAGGAGAAGATAAAACCGAATCATGGAAGATTATGGATGTATTGAAGATGAGATAGGGTCTTTGGAGGCTACAAAGGGCACAACCCCAAAGGGTGTCGTCCCTGCCTCCTAAGATACCTATTTAATCCTAATCTAAACCAATTTAAAGAAATTAAAGGGCTAAACACACACACACACAGATAGTTAAACTTCCTAGGTCAATTAGGTTAAGAATCGGGCCTCAAGGCCTCCAAAAGTTGGACTTCGTGTCAAAGGGCCTTCAGTTAAGTTCTTGGGATTGAAAAGGCTTGGAATATATCCATTTGAGTTTATAGTATGTCTTGTTTGAAATCCAAGTCGTCTTCCTTTTGTTGTGGCTTTTCTTTCACCTGCGAGACTGATGGACCAACTTTCAGTAAAATTGGTGTAACTCTTTGTACACTGCTCCAAATGAGATGAGAACAGTTCGTGATGAAAGCTAACCCAATTATATAGCTCTTAGAAGTATTTCAACAAAATATATTGAAGAAAAGGCCTTCTTCTTGGACGATATTTCTGTTGCTCGGAAACTGTCCACAAATTGGTTTTGATACAATTAACTCCATAAAGCTTCAAAATTCATAGTTTGACATGAAATGACTCAAAACAATATAAATACAAGAAAAATACCTCTAATCGTATAAATTTGTGTAAAAACACTAAAAAATCTATTAAAATCCATAGGAAAAGTGGTAAAATATGAGTGTTATCAGTATTCTTAAACTCTTATTCTTAACATTTTTCTGAATGTGATGTGTTCTGTCTGTTATATTTTTTACTCTTTCCAATTTTTCTCTTTCGTGAATCTTCGTACCTCTGCTATTTATAAACATGTTTTACTATTAAGAAAGATTTTATTAAGATTGATATTGATTTACTCAAATTGATTCCTAAGGGTTTATTTATCTTCTAAGGAAAGCTTTCACAAAATTCTATATTAATTTTGAAAAATTTTATATCACATGTTGTATTGCTTTGTCCAGTTTCCGTGTTTAAATTTTATGTTTAGATTTAGTATTTTGCATTTAATGTTCAATTTAGAGATTTGAGGTTTTTTTATTTTGGGTTTAGAGTTTAGTATTGATGGTTTAAAGTTTATGTTTAGTTTGTTGTGTACAAAACAAAAACATTAAAAATCATAATTATAGTCTGATATTTAAGGAAACATTCAATATGTCTTAAGAATTATTTCATACAAGATTATACTTTTGATACATGCGTAAATTGTAGTTAAGTATCATATCAAATTTCTTATATAGACTCACTAATATATCCACTGGTTTCACGTTTTTGGTTTCTCAACGATTCAAGAGAGCATTCCTGTTGTTTTAGAAAGTTTTTTAATGATATTTTAAGAATCATTTCTAAATTTTTAATAAGATTTTCTAAAGTTTTCGAAAGACTTTCTTAAAATTTAGCAGTTAGAAAAGTATTCATGGAACATTCACGCATAATTCCTAAAATTTCAATAAAGCATTTTAGTTAATTAATATAGTTATTTATTTTAGTTAAAATCACATACATCAATGAATTAAAGAGACCGTAAAACAATATAAGAGAATTATGATGTAAATAATAGCAAACCCACAATATTACTAATTTTTCGCAATTCATAAATACCTTCTTAAATATATATTTCATGAAATTACAAAAGGAGTTCCTAAATCGCCAACAACATTTTTAAGAATATTTTTAAAATATTCAGGAAAACTTTCCTAAAATTTTAATAATTAGTAAAGCATTCGTGAAAATTGATGAGTCATTCAAAAATTTTCATAAAGCTTTTTCTGGATTTTTTCTTGATTTTCTAGTTCTCTTACTTAGCCTCCTCCATCTTCTTGTGTAACATGACTGCAGAAGCGACAACTCAAGTGGTGCGAGTCAGATATGATCATAATGATCATAAATGTGGGAACAATGACTGTACAAACGACGAAAAAAGAGATTATCGAGCCCAACCAAAATATTGTTGCAGCCATTCCCAGCCTCAAAAGAATCATATTCACTCTATAATCGGGGTATGGTCTAATTATTGCAAACCAACATCCAATCTATACTATATGTGCATATATTTACAAAGGACATGAACAAGCTATGAACACCACCAAAAACACATCAGGTCCACCCATCAATGCATAAGAAAAACATATCATCAATCCCCTGAATTTCAAAACATAAGCATACTTGTTGACTAGGTCCAAAAGAAAAAAAAGAGGAAGCATACTTGTTCTATAGCATCCCACAATATTATGCCAACTGGTGCACGAAAACATAATGCAAAGCAAGGGTAAGCTCTATTGCATCTAAGCTAGAATTTATAGACTTTTGCGTCATCCACAATTTAGAAAAGAAGCTTCGTACGGATTTTACCAGCTAATTTTTTCAACTCATATGAGAATAAAAACCACCTTCCATAACCCCAAAGAGCCCTTTGAACTTCATCCAACTACATTACACATAAGAACATCATCCAAATTTTACCTTTATGCTTAAAATGCGATGGAATTTCAATGGTGTCTAGTATCGGTGTCTCATCGGTATTTGGTAAAGAATATACCCAAGCTCGATTCGAAGATTCTTGTCCATTAAAAAGATTATTAGGAGTTTCAATCAACCAAAGACGATCTAAATCTGAAGCAAATTATCCAATTGATAGAAATTTTGAGACCTTGATTAAAAATTTTGGAACTTTAGTGTTATTGACAAAAACAAAATTTAAGAGAAAATCATTAGACAAAGCCTTCACCTTTTGAGTGGAGCTTGTAGATGAGAAGAATTTTTTTCTGGAAACATCAACGTTACATGAAAGCGAGGATACAATAGTAACATCATACCTTAAATGAAAGATCTCGTGAATGGCAGATACTAAGATCATGTTTATTGCCGGATCCTTAACAAAGTTTCTAAAACAAAAAAATAATTAAAAATTCAGAAAAGTAAGAGAGAGGAGAAGAAAAAGGAAGATCGGCTCTAAAAAAAGAGATTTAAGATACGTTTCTTACCATTGTCTCTCTATGATTGGTGCAAAAAAATAAATATTAAAAAAAAATTTTGATAAGAAACTGAGAGACGTTTCAGCGATAAACATGCTCTTAGAGCATAAACAACGCATGTTCTTAAGTTGGGTTTCTAAAAAATAAATAAATAAAAAAATCAAGAGTATGAAAGAGAAAGAAGAGTCGAGCTCTTCCGTTTCTAAAATAAGAAACGGCTCTAGCTTTTCTTCCTCTTTATTTGTTGTCCTTTTTTTAAAACAATTATAATACTTATAATAATAATAATATATTTATACTTTTAGAAACCCACATGATTTCTAAGCAATAATCATGGTCTAAGAAAAGAGAGAGTCTCTCATTTGAGAGACTCCAAATGCACATGTTATTATATTATTAATCTACATATCCTTAATAATTAAAATTTAACTAAATAATTAATTTATTAGTATTATATAGAGTGAGATGATGCTCTTATTGGACTCATTATGCCTTTTTTGTGCTAAGGGCTCATTATGCTAAGAGCATCTCCAATGGTACTTTATTTTCCACTCTAAACTCTATATTTGAAGTAAAATGAGCTTCAATGGTACTTTATATCTTACTCTAAAAATAGAGAAATGGATAGTATTACTTCAAATATAGAGTAACACTATTCATTTCTTCTATTTTTAGAGTAGAACTTTTTTATTTACAAACTAAGCCTTAACTTTTATATGTTTTAATTTTTACCCAATAAAATTATATATTATATTTTTCGCTTTTAAATGAAATTATACTAACAAAAATTAATTATCTAATTAGTTAAAATTTTAAAATGCACTAATGAAAAATATTAAATAAGAAATACAATAACATGATAAATTGGAAATATAAAAAAGAATAAAAGACTCAAAATAATAATTAGATAAACTTATCTTAACATAAAATTATGATTTAATAAATTGGTAAATCGTTTCCAGATCCATCAAGATCGTTAAAATATATGTTTAATTTTAATAATTTTGTAATTTTATTGGATAATTATCGTAAAATAAAATAAAGGGATGGAATTTAAATATTTTAAAGTTGTGGCTTGTACAATAAATTAATAAACAAAAAGAAAGTGAAATATATTTGAAATATTTCTTTTTAAAGTAAAAAGTAGAGTAAACTATTTGAGCAAAATCATGCTCTATTTTTAAAGTACTCTAAATTTGAAGTAAAAAATAGGGTGAAACATTAGAGATGGTCTAATTAGATTAAATTACACACCAGATAAAGGATTGAATAAAAAAAACTTTAAAAAATATATTTGCTGACGTGTTTGGGCCCAAAATAAATGAGAAATATTTGGCATTTTCATTTTAATCTAAAGAAGAGCTTCAAAATTAAATAACCCAGTGAAGAAGAAGAAGCGTAGAGCGAGAGAGACACAGATTCTCTGGTGGCAACATTGAAGCTAAGTTGAGCAATGTATCAGACCGATCAAAAGGTTAGTTTCAGAATTTTCGGTTTTGCTACCCGGAAAATTGGAGAACGATAAATATTAACAGATTGTTCGGAGATTAACAAAATCGAAATTTTTCTTGCATATTACTGTAATCTTTGTGGTTGAAATTCTCAAATTTTATTTGTTTTGATTGCATGTGACCACATTGGATCAGTTTCTGTTGTCCCTTCTCTTACCCATTTTTGGGTTTAATGAAGTTTTTGTTTATTTGAGAGTTGCAGGAAAAAAGGGGTTTATGTTTCAGATTTTTGAGAATTAGGGTTTACGAAAAGATTGAAAATTTTGCATCCCAAATTATTTATATTTTTTTGTAGAATCTTTTGGAACCAAAAGATGAAACAAAGAGTGGAATTGGGATGTCTCACGCCGAGTTTGCTTTGTTCAATTCCAAGAGGATTCAATCTGATCTTGAAGCCATTGGTAGCAAAATCAAACACCATGAGGATAACCTTAAGTTGCTCCAGTCTCAGAAAAACAAATTGGATGAAACAATCATCGACTTGCAAGGTTTATACCTCTGCTTTATGACCGCATTTTTCGTGTAAATGAATGAGAGGGTTGCAATGTCTTTGTTTCATTTTCTTTGGCAGCTTATATGAGAAAACTTCATTTGTCTGGCATTCCTAGAAACGAAAACCCTGATAATAGTCCTCAGGGTAGTGATGATGTCAATGAACAGATCCTTCGCCACGCAAATTCTGCTGCTGGAGTTTTAGGATCTCATCATGCCTCGCAGTTTTTTCAGTCAAAGTTGATGAAAGGTGTTGTTGGCGTTGTAGCCAAACTCGGGAAGGTCAATGATGAAAACCTCAGCCAGTCAGTTCCTTTTCTCGCTGTTGTTTTCTTTAGATTACCTTTAAAAATATTCCCTGTCTGTTTTTGTAATCTGATGATATCTCTCGTGGTACTCTCAAAACTTGCAGGGTTTTGTCAGATTATTTAGGGACTCGTTCGATGTTGGCAGTTGTGTGCACGAGTTATGATAGTGTTAAGGATTTAGAGGTTTATGACAACCAAGGCGCCATTGACAGAAATGCTGGCCTTCACGGGCTTGGCTCTTCGATTGGCAGAACCATTGAAGGCCATTTTGATGTCATATGTCTCGATGATCTGAGGTACTAGTTCTTGTTTTCTGTATTACAATTTTGTGTTAAGCTACTTTCATATGCAATCCTTTTCTCATGCCTTTATTTGGTGACTGTTAGTCCCTATGTTGGTAAGCACATAACTGGTGATCTGCAAAAAAGGCTCGATCTTCTGAAACCAAAATTGCGTAATGGCGAGTTTCCTCCTGGGTTTCTCGGTTTTGCTGTGAATATGATACAAATTGATCCAGCATACTTGTTCGCTGTCACATCATTTGGATACGGTCTTCGTGAGACCTTGTTCTACAGTCTATTCTCCCGCCTTCAAGTTTACAAAACGAGGGCGGATATGATTAATGCCCTCCCATGCATAAGCGATGGTGCAGTATCCTTGGATGGAGGAATCATCAGAGCGGCTGGGATTTACACACTTGGAAGCCGAAGCCGGTAAGATTCTCACAACCTGAAAACTTATTTCCTTCTTTTCGGGTTCTTCTCTTTTCTTATTCTGTTTTCCACTTTTCTGAAATTAATGCATCTCCCAGGGAAGTGATGAATGTGAGATTTGCAAAGCCAACTGCTTCACGCGTAACGGACAATTATACCGAGACAGAGAGGCAAATGAAAGAGCTGATATGGAAGAGGGAGAAAACGATGGAGGACATAAAGCGAGAGCAAGTGCTCTGGGAGCATGCCACATTCAACTTTCGCAAGAGGAAAGAAGAGTTTATTCGATTTGTAGCTCAGAGCTCGTCTACTAATCAGGTAGTAAAATCTACTTCATGTCTCTTCTGACTTATCATAGTATAGGTGCATCAACTTTGATATGATCATCTCAGCAAATTACAGAATCTTTTCTGTGATTGTAACTTCCTTTCGGTTTCAGTTCAAAGCTTTGGTTAGTTCCAATGACTGACATTCCTTTGTGTAATTATGTGTTGTGGTATTGCAGCAAATGATATCCCAGATGAAAAGAGAGCAAGTAAAGAAGCATGAAGCTGCACTGTAAGTTACAGTGTGACCTTTGCCTTCAAAGAAGATGATATTTTGACTATAAGAACTTGTTTCCAGCTTAGATTTGTTTTGATCAATTGCTTCAATGGGATGATAGATTTGGATAAATTTCCTGAAAGCTTTGTTTGGTTTAGATCGGTTAGCTTCTGATTCTGTATTTCCAGTCTTAAGTTGTTTCGGGTTTGACATAACCATGTACATATATGATGGAAACTCTTCTAGGCTGTGTTTCTTTGTCTACTTCACCTTCTACGGTTGTTCATTTTAAATAAACCATTTAAATCTGAAAAACCGAATCCGATCCTGACCAAAATCAAAACTATACCCAATAGACTAAATTGATCAATCCAAAACCAGAAGCAAACTTGGGAAATGTTCTTGCCAAAACCTCTCTTATACCAAAAGATCGATCCAACCAAATTCCTAACTACATCAAAGTTGGATAAACTAATAAAATCCAGGAAACGACAATCAGCAGCTTCACGGATCCTGACTGTTGGATCCACCAGCTTCTTCTCTCTGAGCCACTTCCACCACATTGGCTTCTTCTCTTTGAGCCATTTCCACCACATCTGCTTCTTCAACAACATCGTTGTCCCAAAGCACCTTTGCCTTTTCTCCCTTTCCTTCCTTTCCTTCCTCTTTTTTTCGAGGTAGTATCGAAGCTATGTCAATCTGTGAACTCCTCTTCTTTGCTTCTTCTTCTTCTAACTCTTTCGCCTTTGCCTCTGCTTTCATCCTCTCTTTCTCATCCATAAGTTTCTGCAAATCGTCCTCTCGTCCTCCTTTCCTCAGCTCTTCTTTCACGAACTCTTGTATTTCCTCACTCACTCTGACCGTTTCGTCATCTAGCATCTCGTCTACAATCTTAAGCATCTCATCGAGTCTACCAGCTTCACTTAACGCCCTCATGATGAATTTGTAAGCCTCATCGTCCATCTCCAGCTTGCTGACCATCATATCAAAGAAGGACTTTGCATCGTCTAGTTTGCCGGCACGAACTAACTGATCTTGTAATCGGTTATACACTGCCAGGTTTGGTCGTAGACTCGACTCCACCATCGTTTTGTAGTAGGCAGCTCCTTCGTCTATCTTACCTTCCTTGAAACAAGTATCCATTAACAACCCATATGTGTATTCATCAGGCTTCACCTTTTTCTCATCCATTTCACTGTAAAGCTTCTCAGCCTCAGCCAGCAATCCATTGTCACACAGTTGATTCATCAGATTGTTGAACGACAAAGTATCGGGACTACACCTAAAATCACCCATTTGCCTGAAAACCTCTGTCGCTTCCCCAAACTTTCCTTCTGCACAGTACCCATTAACCATCACATTGAAACTTCCCAAATTTAACACCAAGCGCTTTGGTGGATTATGTTCCTTTTTCATCGCATCAAACAACTTCAAAGCCTCATCAAACTTCCCGTTCTCGCTCAAAGCCTCCAGCACGTAATTATAAGCCATAGCACTCATCCTCACCTTTGAGTTCTCTCCAGTAGCTTCCTCATAACACTCCATGGCCTCTTTCTCCATCTCTTTCATGAAATAACCTTTCATCAATTGCCCATACACCACACCATCATCGACAAACCCGCCAAGCTTCTCCTTCAACTCCTCATAAAGCTTAAAAACACTGTCGGCATCAGATTTCTTCACACACCCTATCATTAAATAGCTATATACAACAGGGTCTGCAACCAAACCTCTAACACCCATATCCTCCTTCATCTCCATTGCTTTCTCAAGCTGGTCATTATCAACTAACCCTTTAACCAAAATCCTAAACGTAGCAATGGAAGGATTCAATGGCGCACCATCTATAAACAGCTTGTAATGTTCCAGAGCAGCTTCGGGTTTTCTAACATCAAGATAAGCTTGAAAAATTAAGTCATATGTGATGATATTAGGGGCGATACCAGCTTGATTGATGAAACCATGCAACTTCAGAAGCGCCCCGTACTTGGCTTGCCGGAGTTGCGCCGCTAAAACAGCATTCACGGTGAAAATCGTCGGCCGGCAATTCGAATACACAGAGTGACGCGTGTACAGATCAGCTTCTTCCAAGTCATTCTCCCGAATCAATTTCAGGATATGATTGTGGAGATCGAGTCGTTTTCCGGTGAGAGCCGAGACCGACTCAGGCAATTTGGGGACATTTGGGTTCTGGATAGGTCTAAAGATTTGAGGTTGCTGTTGCTGGGATCTGTTGAAAGAGTTAAGAGGTGGCTCCATGCGAAGACGACGCTTACGACGGCGACGTTCAGCAGCAGCCTCTTCCTGCGTCGCGAAAGACATGTGACGGACGGCGACAAATGGAGGCGGAAGGCGGGAGCGGTAGGATCTGGCGATGGTTTGCAGATGGATAAAAAAGGCGGCTTTAGAAATCAACATGGTGAAGGATGTTTGTTCTGGAGATTTTCCTCAGTGGTAGTGGGAAAAAAAGTTTCCTTGGAGAGGAAATGGATTATCGTTAGGGTTTTAGAAGAGTTTGGGGTTTGGGAGAGTTGATGATGATGAAGTTGTGTGAGGGTTGTTTGGGAACTGGATAATAAGTATGTTTTAAGCCTTTTAGTTGTGTTTAGGGCTTTGTTGGGCCATTAGATTTGTATTGGTCGCACAAGGATTATTGGTTAATCAACAATTCAACATGTTTTTGTGGAGAAAATTGCCAAAATAATTTCCAACTAGGCAAAAAAATTTCAATTTTCAAACGAAAAATTTAAATCCTTTACAATTTTCAACTCTTATCCATTTAAATACTGGATTAAACGTTTTGATAAAAAAAATACTGGATTAACGTTGATTAAGTCATTTTTTTTTTTTTTTTTGAAAATTTGATTAAGTCATTTTAAACCCATTGAACGTCAATTGGTAAAAAATACACTAGCTACCATTAACTCTTTCAACGTTCCCGTTTTATATAATACGAAAAATCATGAAATTCTCTTTTCACAAACCTGGAATCCCTAAATCCATCTCTGATTCTCTATAGAAATATTCTTTTACATTTGAGATACACGAATGGTGTAAATGGTGACCACTTTGAAGGAAAAAAACGAAAAGAAATATTACATTCATGTTCATTCCATAATTTTCTTACCATTTATATGTAATTTTTAATATCTATGGAACACACATAGTTTCTTCTTATTCCTTTTTGTATGGAAAATAATAGAAGAAAAATGTTCTCCATTGTTTTGTACAAGGAACAAAATGGAAAATAATAAAAACTGGAAATAATCAATATATGTATATTATAAGTATATAGAAAATTAACTTTTTGAGAAATCTCTTAAGCCTCTTTACTTTTTGACAAGTCTCACGTTGTGTGTGTGTGTGTGTTTATATATATATATATGTGTGTGTGTGTGTGTGTGAGAGCAAGTTCTTTGTATTAACCTAGACTAATAAAAGTCAGTGAAGCAAGATAAACAATTTTCTTTTTTTTGTGATTACAATTCTTATTGATGTTTGAAAATAACACATGTATCATGTACGTATATGTTAGTATCATGTCAAGTTCAAGAAACAATGGTGGAGTACGTCGTGTACGTCAATCAAATGGTGAGGCAAGAACCATTCGTGAAGGCCAGATATTTAAATCTATGTATTTCTTTTTTCTATTTGTATATATGTTAACGTATTAATATAGAACATGTAAATTAACTATTAGAAAAAAATATATATATATATGCTTTAGTATGTGTGAAAGGATAATAATTGTCAAGTTATACTTGAACTCATCATTGCGGAGCTAAGAGCAGATGACTACCGTAGTAGAATGCCAGATGTTGCAGCTAGGAAAAGAATTGAAAATAAATACTTAGAGCTAGTAGTTGAAAAGGTTTATTGGGATCTAGAGATAAATAGCAGAATTGGTTACTTACTTAAACTCTGGATTACTTACGGTCAATTGGTAAATCGCACTGGCATTGCTGTTGATCCATATACTGGACAAATTGATATGATGCAAACTTGGTGGAGTGATCGAATTACAGTAATTTTCGATTCATATTATATACAATTATTTTTGATCAATTTTAGATAATTTTTAGTTACTAATATAATATTCACAAGAATTTGGAAATAAAGAAAAATTTGTTCGTTTACTGCAAAAAAGCCATTGTCATTTAAAGATTTGTTGGATCAAATTGTTGGTGAACATGATGTCGATCAAGATGAACGTTATTCTTCGCATATGCTTGGTCAACAACTACAACAGGTTCAACCTACTTTAGCAATTGATGGCATAACAGTAGACCAAACGCAAGAATATCAAATTGTTGAACGAATTGTAGATGTGCTTAATGATCAAGGATCCCGACGGTCAAGCTGAAGCATGGCGACACGTCGTCCTCCAAGAAGAAGAACTAGCTTTGAAACACATGTTGAAAGTGGATTTCAACGCATTATAGATATTCGTCAAGATCTTTTAGAAGAACTACGTTCACGAAAAATTCAAAAGCTAACATATGGTGATGCGACGGCGGTTCTAGAAAAGTTACCAATTGAACAACTTGGAATATTTTGGTGGGCAGCAAATAAATTGTTAAAGAACAATGTCGATGTCCGTGAAGCCTTTATAAAATTGGAGAGTGAAGAAATTAAGATCAGATATATGGAGAGTTTACTTGGCATCGACATGTTTGGTAATCCATGCAATCTTGTTGATATGCAAATGACAAGTCAAAACCTCTTTCAGAATATTGGGATGAATGGAAGTACTTCAATGGGAACTAACATTGTTGGAAGTAATTTTATGAGTTTACTTGGTGTACACTCCTTTGGGACAGAAGAACCAACTAGAGAAACATCAAATATGGTCAACTTACTTGATGGAAATGATCATGATAAGCACGCTTGAGTGCCTTAGTATTTTTTATTTGCTAGGTTTTGACTTTAAAAGTTTATTTTTTAGTTCTTACGAATATTTTTTTAAGCTTTCAATGTTTGGCACGCTTGAGTGTCTTAGTATCAGTTTTTGAATTTAATATCTTATTTCTCAATTATAATCTTCATTTAAAATATTTGCAGGAACTTCATATTATAGAATTACGGTCACATGGAACTGAAAATTTAAATGAGGATGAGTTAATCGAGCTGATGTTGTTGGTAGAAGAAGAGTTTCTCCAGAGGTACGTGCATCCTACACTAGAGTACTACAAAATAAACTTTTGTAAGACACCAAGAACGAGGATTGGAGAAATGGTTGGAAAATAATACGTGAGCAAATCCGGCGAAAAAATAATAATAATACGTGAGCAAATCTATAATAATGAAGTCTCATGTCGTACACTTATTCGTATGAGTTCAGAAGCACTCACCCGATTATGCGAAGTTCTTCAGATGAAGTATGGGTTACAAGAATTGCAAAATATAAAAGTTGACGAGAGCGTAGCAATTTTTTTGATTTTGTGTGGCCAGAACGACACTCAACATGATATTGATTTAAGATTTGGTCATGCTCAAGAGACTATAGGTAGAAAGTTTCATTATGTTCTAGGAGCAATGGTACAATCGGCAGTTGATTATTTACGTCCAAGAACAGCTCGTGAGTTTGAAGCAATATTCAATAGTTTACATGGAGACAAACGGTATTCACCTTATTTTAATGGATTTGTTGGGGCTTTTGATGGAACACATGTACAGGTTATGGTGACTCCAGGTCGAGATGCATTACGTTTTGTGAATCGGAAAGGAACAACAAGTCTTAATGTTTTGGGAATTTGTGATTATGATATGCTATTTACCTATTGTTTCATTGGAATGGTGGGATCAACACATGACTCTCGAGTGCTGGAAACTGCTATGCGAGATGATCCACTGTTTCCTCATCCTCATGAAGGAAAATATTATCTTGTAGATTCTGGGTATGCAAATAGACGTGGTTATTTAGCTCCATACCGAAAAGAAAGAACAGAAGATACTCGATATTATCTCCAAGAATTTTTAAATAGTGAGCCTCCAAAAAATAATAAGAAAATGTTTAATAGATGGCATGCTTCACTACGTTCGGTTATTGAACGTACGTTTGGTGTTTGGGAAAAAAATGGAGAGTTTTAATTGAATTTCCAAGGTATGATATTTCGAGGCATAAGAGAGTTATACTTACAACAATAGGACTCCATAACTTTATTCGTTGGAACAAAATTAAAGATATTAATTTTGAAGAACATGATATGGCAAGGGACACACATATGCATGAGAATGTGAACGATCATTCAGATGATGAGAACGATGTACAAGTGAACCAAAACACATCGGCAAGAGATTATATGAAGATTATCCGAGATCATATTGCTAGAGACATATGGAATGATAAAAGAACTTCCCGTCGATCATAGGTTCATATTTTCTTTTTCTATTATATTAAAAGACCATCTCTTAAAGTCATGTTAGTATGACTGTTTTTACTGGTTCTTAATTGGATATCTTCATGAAATATTAAAAAAATGTCTGTATGCAGCATATAAGACACGAGACGGAGAAAGGACAGTGATAAGCTGGAGAAAAAAACATTGTTTTGTCTTGAAAACATTCAGACGATGAGGATAGTGACAAATGTTTTTTCTTTTCTTTCTTCTTTAAAATATTAGTATTCAATTTTTTTAATTAGAAATACTCATTCCTGTGGCGAAAAAAAATACTCATTCCTGTGTTTTGGTTACCATTTACAATAACGATTTTTTTTATTCCTTCTCTGCATTTATTCTTTTTAATTTATTACTTTTCATTCCTTCTCATTCTTTTTCCCTATTGTTCCTCTCCTATCCAAAGTGGTCATCAGTCAGAGCCAAAAAATTTGAAGTTCACTAGTGGCATCGGTATGGAGATAACAATATTTTGTTTATGTACTTTCCATCTCTTTGTTTATTTGTTTCTCTAATTATAGCCAGATGACGATAAAGAAACTCAAATTCAAAAATGATGCGTCATCGAGTAATAAGGTTAAAAGTGTGAGAGGTAATGGAGAGCATAATGGAGATGATGTGAATTATGAGAAGACAATGCATCTTTGAACCACCGTTGCAAGAGGAAGAAATCAACTTATTTTCTGAATTCGTATAGTTGGTCAAATGTAATTATTATCTATCGATAAGAAAGTAGCAAAATAAGATTAGTAAAATTCAATTCAATTCATTGAATAAGAGTTTGCAACATTACTTTGATGTTCCTTTGTATACGTTAATGTCTAAAACTAAACATAAAAATATTTTTGAGATTGATAAGATTATAAATCTCATGAAACTAAACCCGAATATGAAACTCACTTTTATTGAAATAGAAAATTGATATAAGATAAAGATAGAAATAAAGATTAGAAAGAAGATCACTCAACAATCTAAATCTCTCCCAATCTGATGAACATTGGCCAGTCCCAAATGGCAAATTGTCATCCTAAATCTCTCATCAAGCAAAAAGAAATCCTCTGCAAAGTGCTAACGTCTTATGTCTTCTCTTCCCTTCAAACTATAAACCTTATGTTTCTTGGAGTCTTTGTTTTACCTTTCTCATTATCCAACTCAACTAATTCATATAGCACTTATCAACACTCTCTTCCTTTAAAAAGCTTTTCCTCAAGGTTAAGAAGAAGGAAATGAGGTGCCAAATAACCAAAAAATCCATGTACTAGCAGCAAGAACAAAACAACCTCTCCACATTACATCCATGACAAGTGTGTCAACAATTTGCGTCGCCATTTATGCTATATGGAACAAAAGTCTTGCCCAAGCTCCCAACAAGATGTGAAGATCATAAATTGTGCTTTGTATCATGTACGATTCTCTTCTCTTAAAAACCTGGTATAATATCTTTGTTTTACAACTTTACACCTCCTAAGCGGTTCCATTTGTAGTAGCCCTTCTATGATCTGAATCAATATGTTATCTTTGTATGGCCTTGAATCCATTGTAGACATCACTTCAGGACTTCGCATAGCTACTATCTTCTGCAAATTGTGTTGAACCTTTTGTAATCGATTATGCACCCTCCTCTCGGTCTAAACAAAATTAAAAAAAATTGATTTAATTGTAAATATTATAAATATGTATACATATGTTTCTTATTTGTGATAAGCCAAAATTCATTCATTCTTATAATCAACCATGTAATTACAATGAAAAGAACCAAGCATATATGCAGAATATCTCTTAAATCAATAAAGAAGTTGTTAAATTTACCTTTTCATATTTTTGAAATAAGTCTATGAAAACATTAGTTGTATTGTTATAATTTTTATGTAATATATTTTTTTTGTCAACCACACATTAATCAGGTGTTCACTCCCGAGTTGGATATCCAATTCGGGGGAGCGGAGTCTACAAAACTGAAATCATGAAATAAAATACGAGAGCCTCGTGCCAGGTTGTCGGCTTGTGTGTTTGTCGTCCGCGAGATGTGCATCAAAGAAAAGCCTATGAAAAATTGACAGAGGTGTTGGTAGTCCTGAAGTTGCGTTTGAAAGGCTGGCCAATCCTCCGATTGACGAAGGATACTGGTAAGCTCTGCGCAGTCTGTCTGGAAGACCTGATAGTCAATATTTCGAGTATGAAGTTCTGACATCGCCTATAACAAAGCTTCCAACTCTGTATGAAGTGGTGAAAGACTCTGGCGCTAACACCTTGCCCCCATCAAGACTATCGAATGATCTTTGTCTGTGCAGATCCATCCTAAACTAGAAGTGGGATCTGTTTGTTTCCAGGACCCATCTATCCGGTAGATTAAACCATCCGGAATGGTAGGTACCACATCAGAGCCTTCCTCCTCCGAAGAAGAGATGACTTGTGCTTCTTTCCAAGCTGTAAAATCTGTCTCTGCAATCCATAGTATCTCATCCACATCCAAATGGACCCCTTAAAAACCTTTTTATTTCGAGCCTTCCAAATTATCCATAAGATCCATGGGAATAGATCATATTGATCGCTATCTCGGGCTCTTGTTGAGTTTCGCCAAAACAAGAAGGCCATATTAGCGTAAGTTGAACCGGATGGGAAAGCCCTCATCCTTGCCTGATCCGTATAGCGATCCCAAATATGGGTAATCGATGT